>SKCR01030844.1:0-103163 GCA_019454045.1 Zanthoxylum bungeanum
TGTATCAAAGTCCATCACCTCATGACCTTTACTAAAAATCATGTAACCTGTATCAAAGTCCATCACCTCGAGGTAACCTATAATTAAATTCAAAAGTGACCAATCAAAACTCATATGCAAATAGGCCTCCGGCTTGACATTAAACAAATAACTACAAGAAACTATGTGCTCAACATGTTTAAACTTATACATATGTTACAAGCAAATAAAACTATGGCTGTGAGATCCCATTACATATCCCAAGACCACACAGCGACTCAAGACTATATTGATTGCATCATGGTGATCCACTATCTTCAAGACGTCTATAGTAATCTACTAGCTTTTTAAGTCCGATGTGAACCTGTAAAACTAAAAAATTGTTGGGGTGTGAGCTATAAAGCTCAGTAACTCACATCTTAAGTAAATATATCAAGTAGCTATAAAAACATAAATAGTAATCATATATATATATATAAACATACATAAACTTATATATCTCATCTCCATCTGAAGGTCTTTTACGTATATTATACTTTGATAACTCACTAACTGTAATCTATGCAACATTAAAGTAAACTTGTCATCTCGATTTCATTATATACTACGTATTTATTGAATTCTGGCATCTCTCCCACGCAAATTCGGAAGTCCTCAACTGCATACGTACTCTCTGTTCCATACTGTAGCTATACTTTACATACTAGGGACATTAAATTTTACTAAACTTGAATTAACTCATTACCTATCAAACCACTTAAACCCGTGGTCAAGGCCATCCCAAACCTGTGGTGGTTTAGTTAGCTTAAACTATGGATGGTTACTTCATATGGACTACGTGAGCTAAAATGTAAGCATCAACTGAATATGAGCTATAAAATGTTTACTGAAACACTGAGCTGAAATCTCGGACCTCTATACAATATAAGATACCGACGCTTGATTCCGTCAGTTGGAATCCTCATAAACTGCATTCTAAATGTGGTAAATACCCAACACTCAACCTTTACATTAATATCAAAAATCAATCATGCATCTAAACATACAAATTATAAAAATAAACATGCATCAAATATATACCGACGCTTTGGCACGTTCTCGGGTATAGTCGTAGAATATTTATCCATAATCCGTATTGACAAGACGGACCAAGAAACATGCATCAAATACATATTAATTATTAAAACCTTATTTTAAATAAACACATGCATGCATAAAGCAAAGATTATATTAAAAATTAAATTTAAAGGTATAATCATATCATGTGTTCAGAATCAAACTCGCTCTAATACTATTTTGTAGGGGAATTTAGGGGTAAAAGCAGCAGAACGCGGAAAAATAAATTTTTTTCCGATTTCAATAATTTTTCTCGGGTAATTAAAATAAATTTATTTATTCTAATTACTCAATACTTTAAAATTGAATTTTTTATCCAAAAATAGATTTTCCCATATTTTTCGTGAGACCCCAGTAGTTTGTATTTAGATCATTTTAGTCGTAATTTGTCAAATATAAATTTAAGTGATATCAAATCACTACCAAAATGATTTCTACATATCATATACTTCAAAATACAACTCACAACACAAAATCCCAAAAAAAATCCAAATTACCGATGCATCACCAAGTTTGAATTTTTTTCACTTTGGTCCAAATTTGTTCAAAACAAGTCTGAATGATTTCCAATCAACACCAAATGATTTGCACATCTTATATACATCATTATACAACACATATATGAAAAGCCTCAATTTTGGTGGTGGTTTAAACTTAATTTCTCAAATTAATCTAAATAATAAAATTAACCAAATCTAACACTTTAATTTAATCTCTACAACACTAAACAAGTGTCACAACTTTGAAAAAATTCAAGAACAATTCTAGGTCATCAATGAGTGGCCTAACAACTCTAGAATGGTAACAAGATCATCAAATGATCAAAAATGTGTTTATACACCTTTAATAAGCTTACTTTGTTAATCATACAGGCATACATCTTTCATTCATGCTTCCAACCATCATAACACAAACCCAAGAGAGTAGAAAAACACAAGAACTACACATGTTGTAGCCAAAAATAAAAGTAATAAGTTTCATTCTAATAGAAAGTTGGAAATACTTACAAAAATACAAGCTTTCTTGATTTTCTTTTTGGTTTCTTTTCTTTTCTGTCAAGTCTCTTTATTTTTAGGTTTTGGTGGCTTAAATAAGTGTGAAGCAAATTAAAAATGAAACCCTTATATATTTAGGGCTATGGCCGAATTTTGAGCAAAAAAGGAACAAGATATTTTCTTTAATTTGCAAAACAAATATCTAACAAGTCAAACTGTATTTGATAACGTTTTCATTTAATTGTAAAGAGATGTTATGTAATAGAAACTTTTATTTTATTCATAATAAAATATTTACATAAGTATTTACAGGGAAATACATAAGAAAATTCGTGCTCCGAGCACCAAGCATAACAAATTCTCCCATTTGCTCCAAATGAGCTAGAATCGATGACTGCGCTGGAATTGGGAGGTCTTACCGAGATTTCGAGGGCATATATGGACTCTAAACGATCCTACGAACATGCTGGAATCGACGGAATTCCGATTGGAGATACTGTTCACTCGTGGGTCACTATTCACCCCCGTTTTCTTCCTCGATTCACTTGCAATCATGCATGGAACAAAAAATCTGTCACCGCTAACTTGTAGTACTCTTTGAGAGCTTTGATTTGGCGGGTGGTTCGGGCCGTGAAACCAAATGACATGCTGGGATTCTGAAACACACTACTACATGTGTTGGGGCTGCCGTTGGCCACCATAAGGTGGAGGGGTGGTCGGCGACCGGCAGACCACCGACATGACCAAAGGCTCTCAAAACGTATTTTTGGGGACCGGGGGGTCGTGTGGGGTATTTTGGGTTTTTTTTTCCATTTTCGTGATTTCAGAAAACCTTAGGTATATATAGAAAAATTTCAGAAAGTTACGTTTTGACCACTGTGAAATTACAGTCAGGTTCTGTCATGGGGCTTTCTCAAAAATTCATATTTTGGAAGCATTTCTAATGTAAATTTCGAAAAGTGTTCGACATGAAAGTTGTTCCTTTCGGAAAAAAAAAAAAGATCAAAGGTTCAAGAATGAGATCAATCAGAGTTCTTTTTCTATTTTTATAAATGAAATAAGAAGTTTTTACGCTTATGACGATATAAATAGAAATTTCGTAACCGGTTGAAGCTTCATTTTAAAACTTCTCGATCTATTTTCCAATACATAAAATCTTATTTTTTTTCGAATTTTATCTCGTTCCAAATCCTTAACTTTAATTTGGAAACCTTACAGAATTGTTCTGAAAGCTCGAGATATTACATTAGGATTAAGAGGCGTTACATATCGCCATCTCCCTAGTCCTGGATCTGTATCTGTCCATGTGCATTGTGTTTCTCTCTGGGTATGCAAAATACGTATGCATCATCATAACAACTATATGAACATGTAATTCAAGTGATGCAATGTAATGCAATGCCATTATCCATATACACATCAACACAGTCAACCATAGTCAATCACGAGCTGGTGTTATCCCTGTCATCCAATACATACAAATTGGTTCGTGCCTCATTTCAACAAACACATCCATGTGAAAAATGTTTGCACGTGTCATCAAACATATCAACACATTTCATATAACTAGATTCACATTCAGATCAAAACTGTTCTAGCCCAAAAGCTAAGTTGAAGTCTGGAAAATTTCATTAAAACTCTTTTATAAAGATTTTACATCTTCAGTACTGAAAATATGTTCGAATCGAAGATATGCTTAACTTTGAAAATGAAAAATAGCTTATACTAAACTTTTTATGTTGAAACTAGCTTATTAAAACTCAAACATAACAACAAATCAAACAGAATCAATCAAACGTAATGTCATCACCAAACAATCATCAAACGCATCACTGGAAAGCATAATTCTGGTGTGAAGTTTTACTGCATAAGTTACTGATGAGTGGAAAATATATCAATATTTACCGTCCCTTTGACCTAATATTTTGTATAGTTTCCCGAGTGTTATGAACGTTTTGATGTGTTTTTATTTATTTTACAGATAAAATAAAATTGGGATTTAATGGAATCAATCGGGACTAAATATGGATAAGGGTAAAAATTGGACTTGACATTTGGATTTAGGAGGTTGGAAACTTGAAATGCTGTTCTAACGAAGTACAATTTCGGAAATTTCAATTTTATGCAATTATCATATTTTGGCCATAACGTTTTATTCCGATATCAGATTGAGGTGATTCAAGTTCCAGATGAAAGAAGACTTAAAGATCTACAACTTTGACGTTCATTGGAATTTCGAATTCTAAAGATTTCATGGCCGCAATTGATGAAAAATCTGAAAGTGTGTCATATGTAATTATTAAAGTCATTTTCAAAACAAAAAAAATAAAAAAAAATGAAAATTGTCAAACTTCCATGTTTGGTGGATGATTTCTTGCCATGTTTTGTGCCATGTTTGGTGCCATGTTTGATGCCATGTTTGGTGGAGAAATTGGTGGAGGCAAAATTTTGCCTATAAATACCAAGCCATTTCATTTGTAAATTTCATACTTTTCTTGAGGTTTCAATTAAGGAACTCGAGGATTGTATCTTGTGTGTTTATTTTCTTTATTTTAATTATGTATTTTTATTTTTAGTAAAATGATAGGAAAAAAATATCTAGGTTTTCCGTCAATGATTGGTAGGAGGAAGAAATCTTTTTTCAACGACATAAAGATCAGAGTTATGAACAAGATTACGGGTTGGCATAGTAAAGTGTTCTCAAGTGGAGGTAAATAAATTCTCATCAAGGCGGTAGCTCAAGCTGTTCTAACCTATGCCATGAGTGTTTTCAAAATCCCACAAGGTTTATGTGATGCCATTCAAAGAGAAGCGGCTAAGTTCTGGTGGGGTTCTACTTCAATAAAGAGAAATATTCACTGGAGGAAATTGGAGAAGATGTGTATAGCTAAGAGTATATGGGGTATGGGGTTTAGGGACATCTCTAGTTTTAACCACGCATTGGTGGCAAAGCAAAACTGCATGATTTTGTAGAAACCCGACTCACTTGTGGCAAGTATTATGAAGGCCAGATACTTTAGGAACTCGGATTTTCTGGAAGCTAATATAGGCTCAAACCCTTCTTATGTTTGGAAGAGCATTATTTGGGGTAGAGGGGTCATCCAGCAAAGAGGGAGATGAAGAGTTGGAAATGGACAGAGAATCAAAGTGTATAGTAGTAATTGGATCCCCAGGCCAATTACCTTCAAACCAATTTCTCCCTGCAGATTACACGAAGATAGCTTAGTTTCTCAATTGATTTCAGTCGGCCAACAATGGAATATGGAGCTACTCATGAATTATTTTGATCAAGAAGATGTAGACACCATTTGCAGCATGCCTTTGCCAAGAACACCTCAAGAAGACCGAATCTGCTAGCATTATGACAAAAGAGGGGAATACTCGGTGAAGAGCGGATATCAAATAGCACTTAGAATGAAGTATTCGGAAAATCCTTCTTGTTCGGACCCAAGTGAAATGCAGTGGAATGTCATTTGGAAGCTAAATTTGCCTGAGAAGGTTAAGATATTCATGTGGAGAGCGACTTAAAACTTATTGTCCACTGCAGACAATTTATGGAAAAATAAAACGATTATTAACAATATATGTCAGAGATGTCAGAAGCATGAGGAGGATGTCCTTCACGCCTTATTCTTATGTAAGTTTGCAAAACAAGTTTGGAGGTATAGTGGCCTTGCTAACGCTGCTGGTGAGGCAAAGTCAATGGATGTTTTGGGCATATTACTTGAAGCTGCAAATGGGGACAATGATAATTTGGTCAGAATTGTGGCAGCTATTTGGGCAATTTGGGCTGCAAGAAACACCAAAGTCATGCAAGGTAAACAAAATGATTATGTGGTCGAAGCTATGGTGACGGCTTATCAGAGGGCGAACTTGACCCCTATAATTCAGAGGAATTGCAGAGACGTAGCTGGTTCGAAGCAATGGAATCCACCTCATTCGGGGTGGTTTAAACTCAATGTGGATGCTTCAGCACATAGACACCAGAATGTCGCTGGTTTGGGTACAGTTGTGAAGAATGAGGAGGCCCGAGTCATGATGGTGGGTATCCGGAAAACCAAGTATATGCAGGATGTGGCAGTTCTAGAAGCTGAAGCGCTTTTGTTTGGTTTGCAAATCGCAGTCAAGAAAGATTTCCTGCCGCTAATAGTAGAGACTGATTCCTTGACTGTGACCAACCTAGTTTCTGGAAGCCATGAAAGTCGTTTAGAGATAGCTTGGATAATTGATGAAATTTTGGAGATTGTAGGAATCTACAAACATATAGTTATTAATTATGTTCCTTGATGGTGTAATGTAATAGCTCACATTTTGGCTAATAGAGCTATTCACTGTGATAAACATGTAGTTTGACTGGGAGCGTATCCCGCCGACATTCAGTTATTGTTAAACATTTGATTATTTTTAATGAAAGTAAATACTTTCCTTTCCAAAAAAAAAAAAAATAGTCCTAAGAATAAAATTTGAGATCAATATTGATTTTCAAAGTAAGAAACATACGTTTAAGATTATAAAAAATATGATTAGTCAAGTGGAAATAGTAGCCGGTTTAACAAAAGAGACAGCCTGGGCGTACGCTCATCACACAATACATTCGATCCCAAATAGGGAAAAAAATGGCTCCTGCAAAGAAAGGCAAATCGAAGACCAAATCGGCAGAGTCGACTCAGTCCAAAACCAAATCCAACGACGAAAATTTGCCTTCCTGTATTCGCTTAGTTCCTCCCTTTTCTGTGTCTATCATTATCCACGCCAAACCCGGCTCCAAATCCTGCTCCATCACAGGTTTTTCTTTATTTTTATTTTTTCATTTATTCAATCTTTTATTTTATTTTTGTTAATTTTAAATTTTTCGTAGTTTAATGGTGCTTTTTGGTAAATTTAGATGTAACTGATGAGGCAGTAGGGGTGCAAATAGACGCTCCTGCCAAGGACGGGGAAGCGAACGCAGCGCTACTTGAATACATGAGCTTGGTTAGTTAAGATTTTTATTTACTTAGTTTTCCTATAACAAATATGTACTAGAAGAGTAATGATAGTGATACAAAATCAGTTAAAAAAAAAAAAATAGATGTTGCTCAAATTTAATTAATTATTGTTTTATTAATGAGAAATGATAGTGTGTAATGCTGCTTTAGACGGCGACAACACTCACAAGTTCATCGATCAAGCCATCGTAATTAAGTATGGGCTTCCGGTGACTCAGGACAAGAAGTTTCGAGTAATGGTGGCCAATTGAGACAAAATAGAATGTGCAAGACAATGTCAAGCTCTCATTATCACCATCCAAGGCTATTCTATCACAACGGATTACTATGTCCTCCCCGTCGCGGCATGCCAACGTGTTTTGGGCGTACAATGACTTGAAACTCTCGGCCCTATCGAAATGGATTACAAGCAATTTACCATGACCTTCAAAGTTGGAGGGGTTCCCCATACTTTCTAATGTTAAACATGCCAGTATTGAAGCTTTAACGAACAAGGAATTCAACAGCCTCCAAAATACTGGGTTTTTCTTCCAAATCATTCCATTAGTGACTAGCTCTTAGCCAAGCTCATATCCATCCAACATAGCCCATCTCCTAGCTGTTTTTTCACAAATATTCAAGCTCCCAACTGGTTTTCCTCCAAAGCATTTGCATAACCATCGCATTCCCTTGCAGCCTGACACGAAACCTATGAGTGTGCGTCCAGAAAACTGAAATAGAGAAGATGATGAAGGAACTTTTGTAGTCTGGTTTGATCAGGCTCAGTAATAGCCCATTTCCATCTCCAATTCTATTAGTAAAGAAGGTGGACTGCTCTGCAACTGTCGGTTTTGTGTAGATTACCGACCATCGAACAACATAATAATCAATGAGAGATATCTAATCCCATTGATGAGCTTCTAGATGAGCTTCATGAAGTCAAATTCTTCTCCGAATTAGATTTACGAGCTGGCTTCCACCAAATCCGAGCGCAAGAGAAAGACATTCCAAAATGACTTTTCGAACACATGAAGGGCATTACAATTTATTGTGATGCCATTCGGTCTCACTAATGCACCCGCAACCTTTCAAAGTCTAATGAATGGCCTCTTCTGTCCATATCTCCAGAAATTTATTTTGGTCTTCTTCGATGATATTCTGGTATACTCAAAATCTTGGGAAGATCAACTCTCCCATCTAAGAACGGTTTTCACAATTTTATCCACTAACAGTCTGTTTGCAAAGGAATCAAAATAAAGGTTCGGAGTTTCACAAGTCGACTACTTAGGTCGTGTCATTTTCGAAGGAGTGGCTGTTAACCCAACTAAAATACAAGTAGTCATCGAGTGGCCCACACCGACAACAATGAAAGGGGTGCGCGGATTGCTCTGTTTAGCAGGCTATTACCGACTGTTCATTCGTCATTTTGGATGTTTAGCGGCACCTTTGAATAAACTCTTGACCAAGGATGGATTCACATGGAACAAGGCTGCCGAAACAACCTTCAAAAAATTAAAAGAAGCATTGAAATCCCCACCAGTTCTGTGCCTTCCAGATTTCTGTCATTGATTTGTTATAGAATGTGATGCAAGTGGAATCGGAATTGGCGCTGTCCTTTCCCAACAAAATCAACATGTAACTTATTTCAGTGAAGTTTTGAGAGATCGGCCTTGGCATCGTCCACCTACGAGAAAGAAATGTTAGCCATTGTCAAATCAATCCGAAAATGGCGCCCTTATTTACTTGAGAAACCATTTACAGTCCTCACTGACCAAAAGAGTTTCAAATTCTTACTCGAGCAACTGATCACTACCCCAGCATAATTCTGATGGCTTCCAAAGCTACTTGGTAATGATTATGAAATTGAGTGTAAAAGGGAACCGGAGAATCAAGCTGCAGATTCTTTATCACGTGTAGTTGAATTTCAATTTTTGTCAATTTCGATGTCACAGGCAGATTGGTGGCCGATATTACACAAAGAAATTTTACATGATCCATTCTAAAAGACTTGAGCGAGATACAATCACACCACCAACTGATCCATCAAGATGGATTGTGGTTTAGAAATGATAAGGTCTACTTAAGCCCCACTTCAGCTTTGATTCAAATGGTAATTGAAGATCCCACTCATCACCTACTGGTGGGCATTTCGAGTTCCATAAAACTCTCTTGTATTAAGCAGACTTTCTTCTGGTCAAATATATGTCAGCCAGTAAAGGAATTTTTGCAGCAGTATGATATATGTCACTGGTATAATTTATACCGATTGTATGAAGCCAGTCGGATTACTTCAACCACTTCCAATTCTTGCTCAAATATGGACATATGTTTCGATAGATTTTATTGAGGGATTACCTTTATCGAATGGACATACTGGCATCATGGTGAAGGTCGATCGATTAACAAAGTATGCCCATTTTTTACCATTGAAGCTCCTGTTTATTGTAGTGATAGTTGCCAAGGCATTTGTTGCTAATGTAGTGCGTCCCCATGGCATCCCAACATCCATTGTTAGTGACCGAGACAAGGTGTTTATTAGCTCTTTTTGGCGAGCATGTTCCGATTGCAGGGATCCAAGCTTTGCATGAGTTCAAGTTATCGTCCACAGTCCGACGGCCAAACGAAGGTAGTAAATTGTACCTTGGAGCTGTATTTACGAAGTTTTGCGGGTGACCAACTGCGGAAATAGCTCAGATGGATTTCCTGGGCTTAGTTTAGCTATAACACATCAATTCATTCCGCCACTAAATTGACACCATTCAAGGCAGTTTACGACATTCCACCTCCAAGCTTACTGTCTTATGTTCCAGGCACTTCCCGCATCCAAGCCGTTGATGAGTACCTTCATGTTCGCGACGCCATTTTACGAGCAGCACAATCTTTTGGTAGCAGAAGATCGAATGAAATGTCAAGTTGATCAACACCGGCGTGAGGTTTCTTTTGTTGTTGGAGACTGTGTATTTAAAACTTCAACCATATAGACATACCTCTGGTGCTTTTTGAGGTTCAATGAAGCTTGCTCTCTGTTTCTTTTGTACATATCAAATTATTGAGAAAGCGGGTACAATGGCATAAGGATTATGGATTGGCATTGGCTCTTCATTCTGGTTCTCAAATTCATAATGTGTTCCTTGTTAGTTTACTACGGAAGCATTTGGGACCAGTTACTTCTGCCTTGCCTCAACTTCTGCTGTTACCGATGACTACCATTCTCCTGCAACCTGAAGCTGTCTTAAACCATCGTATCATTCATAAAGATAAATATCGTCCAAAGCCTGAGTTCTTAGTTAAATGGAAAGGAGTCACAATAGACGATGCGACTTGGGAAAATGAGTGGCTTTTTGTCAAGACATATCCTAATTTTATTTTTGTGGACAAGGATCCTTAAGCGGGGAGGAATGATATATGTGCAGTATCCACACTATCACATTCGTAGAATATTATTGCACTAGCTGGAAGTGACTTAGTCTAGCTTAGTTTGTTTGCCGGTTTGGTTTAATATGCCCATGAAGTGCTGATTTCTAGGTTAGTCGGGTAGTTGTGTTTCCTTAATTCTTAGCTTTGTTTGCTAGCCTTTCCAGCTCTGTAAGACTATCATAAATAGTCCAAGCATCTTGAAATAAAGTATGCAGTTAAAAAGCCAAGTCTCTCCTCTCATTATCTTGTTCCTCTTCTCTGTCAAATTCCATCTTATCATTAAACCGCCCAAGTTTAAAGTCCTAGTAATAAATCACAGCAGGAGCTAGGTTTTAAGGGAGTGTTTGACATTGTTTAGATGCTTTTTGTGTTTTGCTCGACTTTAGTGATTATTTATGAGGTTCAATTTCCCCCATGTGGAAATTAAATGTGTTCTTTGTTTCCTGATGCTCAAGAAGTTAACAGATTAACAAATAATATTTAGGGGATATATATTTGGGTCGAAGTTTGTGCTCTAATTGTAGTGTTGTATGTGTGAATTCCACGAAATAAACATCGTGAAAGCTTTCAGCCAGGGATTCTTAACTACAAATGGAGTTCTTTTTTATAGATTCTAAGTAAATCCTCTTTTATTGATAAGCCAGTTTCATTTTTTTTTTTTTTTATTTTAAGGTTAAGGAATTTAGCTTGTAGTATAAACATTAGTTGATTCAAGTCTTGAGATCTTTGGGTTGATATTAGAGGTCTTGGGTCAAATCTTACTTAATAGGGTTGAGATGGTATTTGGTATACGCTTATGTGGTATTATTTCCTATTTAGAAGAGGGAGGGAGGGAGGGAGGGAGGGTGAATAGATTAAGAGATTGAATTGAGTACTAGCCATCCCATCATATTTTATCCAGTTTCTTTCTCCAAAGCACAAAACTTATTATTATTATTTTTTCTTTTCCTTATATTGTATCTTATGATTCCTTCCATTTATCTTTTCTAGCTGAGGGAAATATGGAAAGCTCATACTATTATTATTTCTGGATTACAGGTTTTAGGGGTTAAAAGAAGGCAAGTATCCATAGGTTCTGGCTCTAAATCAAGAGACAAAGTTGTAATTGTGGAGGATGTAATGCCGGAGAATGTTCTTAATGCCTTGGAAAAAGCATCAAGTTCCTAATCTAGATGTAGAAATGGGAGGTTATTTCAATTTGCTTGACTTCCAAATCACTGTAAAATATTCCCCCTGAAGCTGAAACCAGGAATCATTCTATCAGTGGCTTGCTCGAGTATCAGGTGACTTCAACATCGGGTAATGCGCTTCATTATCACCAACAAGTATTTATCTGTACTCATTAGAACTCTATCTGAAAACAGCTGCAAGATAGTTTCGATTTGTCGATTATCTTTATAACTGAATGCTGTTCAATAATATATACCTCAGTTTTGTTTATTTACATCCTGTAATCTCTCATATTGAATCCTCTTAAATATTAGCTGCCTGATTTTTGTTTGCCGTGTGTCCATGGATGAATTGCAATCACCAGATGAAGGCGGCTTGAAAATTGTCTTTTTTTCACTATGCAAAATTTTCATCTTACACGTCATAGAACAACATTATATATGTAGTCATGATGAATAAGCATTTTATTTAGTTAGGCTATTGTTATCGTGGAAGTTAATTTCCTAGAGTATTTTGAATCGATAATTTCCTAGAGTATTTTGAATTGATGCCTTTTAGATACGTGGCAGAGCCACATCTCATTTTTCGGTAACATATATCATATGAAGTCCGACTGAAATTCCATATTTTCTATAAATAATAGTTAGTAGATGATGCAGCACTAATATATTGAGCTAATGCCTTCCAAAACTTAAGTAGCATTATCAAATTTTGTGTCTTGAGTTAAACAACATAAAGCTGAAGGCAACCAGATTGAATGGAATGTCTTTTAAGACTACAGAAGAATTGCAACTTGCTAGAGTTTTTAATCTTCAAACTTTCTGTCTAAACTGAGTTTTAAGTTCAGTCAATCTGATCCTTGAAACTTCATAGTCTGGTTTATGATGTAGGATAGTCATATCAGGTTGCCGGTGGCCTGGAACGATATATTCAGTAATAATTTTTGCACACATGTTCTTATCCATGAGTATTTTGGAGGTTTTATGTCATGATCTGCGTCTCGCATTCATCATGTAGGTAGAGAATTCCTCTTGCAATATCGCAAGCAATCCTCATTCTTTAACCCGATTTGGTTGTTTTTCTAGAGTGAAGAGTGCAAGAGACAAGTGCTCATGTACTCGTAAACCAATATCTTGTTTGGTACTTCAAGGGAATAACCAAGTAGATGGACAAGATTCCTTCCGATAACTTTTATCTGTGTCTAAAACTCTCTTTCCCCTTCAGCTAACACCTTCTGTAATCTCTTGACAGCAACAAACTGGCCATTGATCATTGCCACTTCATAAACTTTAACAGATGATCCTCTACCAACTTCTTCCTTGAGCCCATATGTTATTTTTTTAAAGTTCCTCAAAACTAAATGACAACGGAGCAACACCCTCGCAATATCTGACTCCGGCATTGTCAGTAATTCTTTTATATGACCAGATACGGTATCTGTAAATTATAATTCCAAAAGTTGTTGACCTAAGAATGATAAAAGCAACAAATAAACAAGAAACGATAATGGTATCTTTCCGTAGCTCTTTCTTGCCTTTCCTAGAGAAAGTGTTTCCAGAAGATGAAGTGTTTTGCACCATCTACATGAAAGCTGTGTCTCTTCCAAATCTCTAAGGAAGCCTTTGCATTTTGCATTCCCAGTCTTTGTACAGCTTAGCATGACAATTAGAATCCTCCAATCACGCTTGTTTACACTTTTCTTTGCTTGTTTTCGACAAAACATTATAAGAATCATCTTCCCAGATAGTGTTCTCCAATTCTTCAATAGCTTTTGTTGCCGACCGTTTTTTATTCCAGGGGTAATTCAAAAAAACTTACTCCTCGAACAAACCTCTCCCAATCAGTGAATTTGTTTGGTTAGTTAGGAACCAAAGCAAACTTGGGAAGCAAATCAGAAACACACAGACAAGACAAAAGATTTAACGTGCTTAGGCGGAATGGATCCAACCTACGTCCACGGGAACAAAGAAAAAAGAATTTTTGTTACCACCTTGGGTTAGCCCGACCTCCTTATCTCTCACTTAAACTAAGTTTTTTCTCTCTTTTTACAAGTTGTGTAAATGCTACAAAGTGCTAGAAAAATAATTAGCCAGCCAAACAGTGTTTTTCAACCAAAAAGGAGAACTCTTACATTAGAGTCTTCAACCCCTTTATATAGTGCGTCCAAAATCACTATTACACCAATTCGTGACATCAGTCACGTTACCTTATTATCATTGCCTAGACTCATTTCTCATCACTCTACAAATAGTAGCTCTGCCATTTGACACAACCACTCTCTGTCACCTGAACCTCATTAATTCACCCTCTTTCGGTAATTGTTACACACACCCTGCCCATGTGCTAACATGTATTCCAACCACTCACGCGGTTTCGTGTGTCAGTGAATAAGCCTGAGGCCCTCTTCCATCCCATCAGCCGCTGGCCTACTCCTATCTCATCAGCCATTGGGAGGCTCAAACTTCCGTTTAAGGGCTTACGTTGCACGTATGCAAGCATGGTGCTACAACATGACCTATATCCCCGGGTCAATGTACCAAAACATGAGACACTCTTCCTTCCTCTTATTACCAACTCGGGTCGGTAGAAATGTCTTTACTTCCCTCACCATCCCTTCAAAAGGGTCAAGCCAACATTAAGCCCTTTGATCGCTTTAGTTATTGGCATGTAAAAATATTGAGAAATAATTTCACTTGATAAAAGTTTGAACTGTTATGATTTTATTCTAACTTGTATGTTCTAATGATCACCTCTCTATGTTTTGTTGTTTCTAATAAAGCTTCCTTACGTGTATATAACCGTGCCTCAGTTGGCTTACTCCAAATCTCACTCCCTTGTTACAAGCACAAAACATATCTCTTGACGACCTCGGGTCAATCCTATACTGCATGGATATTACTGAATCTGATCTTTCTCATCGGGTCGGTCTTCATTTTGCCTCGGGCATTGGTCCTCTGTTCTAACTTCTCATTCCTCACGAAGATCTTGGACTTTCATCTGTTAAGTGCCAAGAATCCATTCTACACATCTTCAAGCTTCAGAGTTCCTAGGGGCTGAAAATCACCATCAACATTTGTCCCATAGTTCTCGGTATTAACGAGTTTGTGAGTTGATGCCAGGAACTATAAAAAGATGTTGGTTCCTTCATGCTGATCTCAATCTTGATCAAGCCCAAAATCTCAAGTCTGTCCCACCTCATAGCATTTATCACAACTGCAAGCTTCATTATGCTTCTCGTGAAAGTCCACATCGGGTTCACAACCCTGATCTAGTACTTCTGCTTCTTGCTTTTGATCCATAACTTGGTCATTTCTTCCGTGGCTTTCTCGGACTGAAGAAGTCAACCTGAACTAATTCTAGTCAGTCCATCATTCGGCTTCTCCACTTGAAGAAGCTCATCTTATGCCACCTCGGGCTGATTATAAGCTCTTGACATGCTGCAATCCCGGAAGGGAATGACTTGTCAAGACTTGTAAAACAAAAAATAAACCATGAGGAAAGCTCTAATCGGCCATTACATAAAAATGGGGCCTCGACAGGACGTAATCCAGCCCCGAGCTGATTTGACAAAGAGAGGCCTTGGGGGAAAGACCAGCCCTAAGCCATCTAAATTACTGGGCCGCAAGAGAATGATCCCTTATTGCGCCAATACAAACAAAAGGCTCAACGGGACATAATCCAGCCCCGAACCTATCTGAAAAAGAGAGGCCTTATGAAAACGATTGACCCCAAGCCATATAAATCACTGGGCCGCAAGGGAATGATCCCTCTTTTCACCAACACATAGAAATAGGGTCTCGGCGTGACGTAATCCAGCCCTAAGCTGATGCAGTAACTTGGCCAGAATGGAATGTTCCCTCCTTGTGCCATCAACACTTGACTATGGAGGAGAAACTCAAACCCTATGCCAATGAATGCAACAAGGCCTCGGTGGGATATAACCCGGCCCCAAGCCATCACAGCAAACTAGCCACTAGGGAAATTACCCTCCTTGTGCCATAAATTATGGCCTCAGCGGAACAAATACAACCCCGAGCCATCAAATTTCTTTCCAAGACTTAACCAAGAGGGAAAATTTCTTTCCATGGTGCTACAACCTGACCTATATCCCGGGTCAGTGTACCAATACATGAGACACTCTTCCTTGCTCTTATTACCAAGTCGGGTCGGAAGAAATGTCTTTACTTCCCTCACTATCCCTTTAAAGGGTCATGCCAACATTAAGCCCTTTGATCGCTTTAGTTATGGGCATGTAAAAATATTAAGAAATAATTTCCTTTGATAAAATTTTGAACTGTTATGATTTTATTCTAACTTGTACGTTCTATGATCACCTCTCTATGTTTCGTTGTTTCTAATAAAGCTTCCTCAGTGTATGTGACCGTGCCTCAGTTGGCTTACTCCAAATCTCACTCTCATTGTTAAAGCACAAAACATATCTCTTGACGACCTCGGGTCAATCCTCATCTGCATGGATATTACTGAATCTGATCTATCTCATCGGGTCGGTCTTCATCTGCGCCTCGGGCTCTGGTCCTCTGTTCTGACTTTTCTTTCCTCACGGAGATCTTGGACTTTCATCTGTTAAATGCCAAAAATCCATTCTACCCATCTTCGGGCTTCAGAGTTCCTAAGGGCTGAAAATCACCATAAATATTTGTCCCATAGTTCTCGGTATTAACGAGTTTGTGAGTTGATGCCAGGAACTATAAAAAAAGATGTTGATTCATTCTCATGCTGATGCTCAATCTTGATCAAGCCCAAAATCTCAAGTCTGTCCCACCTCATAACATGTATCACAACTGCAAGCTTCATTTGTGCTTCTCGTGAAAGTCCACATCGGGTTCACAACCCTGATCTATTAATTCTGTTTTTGATCCATAACTTGGTCATTTCTTCCATGGCTTTCTCGGACTGAGAAATCAACCTGAACTAATTCTAGTCAGTCCATCATTCGGCTTCTCCGCTTGAAAAAGCTCATCTTGTGCCACCTCGGCTGATTATAAGCTCTTGACATGCTACAATCCTGGAAGGGAATGACTTGTCAAGACTTGCAAAACAAAAAATAAACCATGAGGGAAAGCTCTAATCGGCCATTACATAAAAATGGGGCCTCGACAGGACGTAATCCAGCCCCGAGCTGATCTGACAAAGAGAGGCATTGGGAGAAAGACTGGCCCCAAGCCATCTAAATTATTAGGCCACAAGAGAATGATCCCTCCTTGCGCCAATACACAACAATAAGGCCTTAACGGGACGTAATCCAGGCCCGAGCTTATCTAACAAAGAGAAGCCTTAGGAAAAAGATCGACCACAAGCCATATAAATCGCTGGACCGCAAGGGAATGATCTCTCTTTTCACCAACACATAGAAATAGGGTCTCGGCGGGTCGTAATCCAGCCTTAAGCTGATGCAGTAACTTGGTCAGAGGGGAATGCTCCCTCCTTGTGTCATCAACACTGGGCCATTGGGAGAAACTCCAACCCCATGCCAATGAATGCAACAAGGCCTCAGTGGGACATAACCCGACCCCAAGCCATCACAAACAAACTAGCCACTAGCGAATTTACCCTCATTGTGCCATCAAATATGGCATCAGCGGAACAAATACAACCCCGAGCCATCAAATTTATTTCTAAGACTTAACCAAGAGGGAAAATTTCTTTCCATGGTGCTACAACCTGACCTATATCCTTGGGTCAGTGTACCAAAACATGAGACACTCTTCCTTTCTCTTATTACCAGTCGGGTCGGTAGAAATGTCTTTACTTCCCTCAACATCCCTTCAAAAGGGTCAAGCCAACATTAAGCCCTTTGATCACTTTTGTTATGGGCATGTAAAATATTGAGAATTAGTTTCCCTTGATAAAAGTTTGAACTGTTAGATTTTATTCTAACTTGTACGTTCTAATGATCACATCTTTATGTTTCATTTTTTTCTAATAAGCTTCCTCAGGTGTATGTGACTGTGCCTCACTTGGCTTACTCCAAATCTCAATCCCATTGTTACAAGCACAAAACATATCTCTTGAAGACCTCGGGTCAATCCTCATCTGCATGGATATTACTGAATCTGATCTTTCTCATTGGGTCGGTCTTTATCTGTGCCTTAGGCTCCGGTCTTCTGTTCTGACTTCTGATTCCTCACGAAGATCTTGGACTTTCATCTGTTAAGTGCCAAAAATCCATTCTACCCATCTTCAGGCTTCAGAGTTCATAGGGGCTGAAAATCACCATAAATATTTGTCCCATAGTTCTCGGTATTAAAGAGTTTGTGAGTTGATGTCAGGAACTATAAAAAAGATGTTGGTTCATTCTCATGCGGATGCTCAATCTTGATCAAGCCCAAAATCTCAAGTCTGTCCCACCTCATAACATGTATCATAACTGCAAGCTTCATTTCTACTTCTCGGAAGTCCACATCGGGTTCATAACCCTGATCTAGTACTTCTGCTTTTGATCCATAACTTGGTCATTTCTTCCATGGCTTTCTCGGACTGAAGAAATCAACCTGAACTAATTCTAGTCAGTCCATCATTCAGCTTCTCCACTTGAAGAAGCTCATCTTGTGCCACCTCAGGCTGATTATAAGCTTTTGACATGCTGCAATCCCGAAGGGAATGACTTGTCAAGACTTGCAAAATAAAAAATCAACCATGGGGGAAAGCTATAATCGACCATTACATAAAAAATAGGGCCTCGACAGGACGTAATCCATCCCGAGCTGATCTGACAAAGAGAGCCTTGGGGGAAAGACCGGCCCCAACCCATCTAAATTATTGGGCCGCAAGAGAATGATCTCTCCTTGCGCCAATGCACAATAATAAGGCCTCAGTGGGACATAATCTAGCCCCGAGCTTATCTGGCAAAGAGAGGCCTTAGGAAAAAGATCGACCCCAAGCCATATAAATCACTGGCCGCCAGGGAATGATCCATTTTTTCACCAACACATAGAAATAAGGCCTTGACGGGACGTAATCCAACCCTAAGCTGATGCAGTAACTTGGCCAGAAGGGAATGTTCCATCATTGTGCCATCAGCACTTGGCCATGGGGGAGAAACTCCAACCCTATGCCAATGAATGCAACAAGGCCTCGGTGGGACATAACCTGACCCCAAGCCATCACAACAAACTAGCCACTAGGGAATTTACCCTCATTGTGCCAACAAATATGGCCTCAGCGGAACAAATACAACCCCGAGCCATCAAATTTCTTTCCAAGACTTAACCAAGAGGGAAAATTTTCAACCTCCGGTAATCACTATGGAGACCGAAAATGGCTTCCCACACTGGGTCATCCATAAAAAAAAACAAGATATGCACAACGGATGTGACATATCACATATCCCGTATTGACCCAATAAAAACAACAAGGGAGCCTGAGACATCATCATGCCCCATGTTATCCAAAATCATAATTTTGAACCTTATAGTCCAAAATCTCGAAGAACCGAGCTACGGATCGAGGGGACGGCCAATGCAATGAGATTTTTCCCATGCTAGGCAAGCCCCGAGTCTGCAAACGCTACGGAGACCCTCAGGCCTTCCCCGTTCTATGAATCTACAGATTCAAAATAGGATGGCCAACGCCACGGGGGCATTCTCCCTCCCCGTGCTAGGCATACCCCGAGGCTGCAAACACCACAAATGTTCGTAAGCCTTCCTTGTACTATGCACTCCAACACTAGGCGGCAAATACAGTGGGGGAATTATCCCTCCCCACGCTATGCAAACCCAGAGGTACTGTAGTACCGCAACCATTCACTATCCATACATGCTATGATTACCTTGAGGCACCAAACGCCATGCCGACTCGCTCGTCGAGCTTGCTATGGATACCTGAGGCGCTAAACGCCACATGGATTTTCATGTTATATTCCTCAAAGATGCAAGTCATTGGGTATCTACGTTCCAGTCTGAGAGTTTGATAATGACACCGGGGATTGGCGTGCCAAAGGGGTACACGTTTTTCCCCTAAGTCTTTCATCCCTTTATGTGTTCTGGTCATGAGTATCTCACAAGAATATTAAACACGTCTTTCCTGTTCAAATAATAAACAAGCATAGATGAACAAGTCCTTATTTAAGAAAAAGGAAAGCCTTATTCATATTCAAGGGATCTACTGCCCTTCTTACAACTCTTTGAGGGTCATTCCAAGAGAGGCTCTATTGAAAATATTCCTCAACATCTTAGAATTCTAAGGTTTTTTTAGTCGGGTCCGTCCAGGTGCTCCAGATGATAGGTACCCGGCCTGTTGACTCTGTAACTTTGTAAGGTCATTTTCACTTGGCACCCACATACCCTCCTCAAGCTTCATTGTATTCAAGGTAACTCGTCTCAAGACTAAATTATCGGGGAGAAAGGATCGAATATGAACCCTCTTATTGTAGAAACGTGTCATCTTCTGCTGATACACTGCTATCTTGAGCACCAATCTCTCCCTCTTTTCCTCTATTAGATCAAAGTGGTTGTTGATGAGTTAATTATTTTCCCCTCTTCGAAGTGTTGCATCCAGTGGGATGCCATTCCGATCTCTGCAGGGATGACCGCTTCACACCTGTAAGCTAAAGAAAACGAGGTCTCTCCTGTAGAGTTTTTGTAGGTCTTCTGATGTGCCCACAAAACCTCTGGCAGCTCCTCAACCTAGAGACCATTACATGACCCAAGCCTTGCTTTCAAATTGTTCTTGATGGTTTTGTTCGCCGCTTCTACTTGCTCGTTAGACTTCGGATGAGCAGGTGAGGCAAATCTTAATGCAATCTAAAGGTCCTCACAAAGCTTCATGAAACCCTACTATCGAACTGCTTCCCATTGTCCGTAATGATAGCCCGGGGTATCCCAAACCATTATACAATACTCTTTCTAACAAAATCTGTTTTTTTTTCTCAATTATTGCGGACAGTGGCTCAGCCTCTACCATTTGGTGAAATAGTCTATTGTAATGATTTCAAAGTTAGTCTAACCCCGACCCCATAGGCATCGGCCCGATAATATCCAATCCTCATTGGGAAAACGGCTAAGAACTTGACAATGTGGTCAACTATTTGGGTGGTAAGTGAGGTATGTTGGCATTCCTCTGACATCCATCACAGGCCCTAGCAACCCTAACCCCGTCCCAATGCATTGTCGGCCAGAAGAAACCTTGTCTAGGTGCCTTGTGGGCGATTGAATGACCTCCACCGTGGCTTCCATGAATTCCCTCATGAATTTCTCTAAGTACACAATTAGCCTCTTAAAGCCTTAGATATCTCAAGTACGGTTTCGAGTACCTCCTTCGATATAGTACTCCATTTATCAAACAAAATTTGGCACATCGGTATTTCAGTCTTTTGGCCTATTTTTTCTCCTCTGGTACATACATTGTTTCTAATTACTTCTTGATTGGATCGATCCAGGACAACCCTTCTTCAATCTCTACCTCCATAACATATGGTACCCCCACACTTTTTGATTGCATGTTTCCTTAACAGAATAGTTCGAGGAATTTTTGACTTGATGGAGGATGCAAGCCAAGCTAACGAGTCTGTCTGCTGGTTATTCTCTCGTCCTATCTATTTGAATGTCACATTCCCCATCCTTTCAACAAATACCTTCACCTCGGCATGTTTGGCTCCCTTACTTGGAACTCACCATTCAACTGTTGAACAGGCAATTTGGAATCTCTTTTTACCACCACATCTCTCACTCGAATTACCTCGCAAAGCCTCAGTCCATCCAAAATTGCTCTATATTCAGCCTCATTATTGGTTGCTTCGAAGGTAAATCTCAGGGCATAACTCAACTCCTCGTCTTCACTACTTTTGAGGATCGCCCCGGCTCCACCTCATTGTGCGCTGATTGAACCGTCAACGAAACAGCTCTCACTTCGCTTCTCCCAATATCATAACCTGAGGGCCAGTGAATTCCATGATGAAAATCCGTCAATGCTTGCCCCTTGATTGACACCATAGGCAAGTAGGATATATCATACTCACTGAGTTCCACAGACCACTTCCAAGACGACCTGATATCTCGGGCTTATGCAAGATTTGCCTCAGCGGGCAGTCAGTGTATACCCCAATGGAGTGGGCTTGGAAATAGGGTTGCAACTTCCTTGCTGTGGTGACCAAAGTCAAAGCCACCAGTTCGTTGGGATGTTGAGTTTCAGCATCCAATATGCCTTACTAGTATAGTATACTGGCTTTTGAATATTGTCTACTTCCTGTACTAATACTTAGCTTACAACATATTCAGAAACAGCTAAGTACAAGAACAAAATCTCATCCAGGATTGGCTTTGCCAGTAGTGGAGGTTGGCTCAGGTACTCCTTGAGTTGTTGGAAAGCATCCTCGTACTCGCTCATCAGCTGACTCTTTCTTGGCTTTTTTGATCAATTGGAAGAAGACATGGCATTTATCAGTGGCTTTAGAGATGAACCGGTTTAGTGCTGCCACCCGACCTGTTAAACTCTGCACCTCCTTGACTGTCCTATGAGGTTTTAGGTCCAAAACTACATTGATATTCTGTGGATTTGCCTCAATGCCTCGTGCACTGACCATGTATCCCAAAAACTTCCCTAAAGATACTTCGAAGGTGCACTTTTCTAAATTTAACCTCATACCGTGCTTCCTCAGAAGCTCAAACGTCCCCCGGAGGTTGTCCAGATGGTCGTCAGGTTTGGTAGTCATTGTGATCATGTCATCGACATAGACCTGCATGGTCTTTGCGATAAGCGGCTTGAAGACCTTGTTCACCAACCTCTGATAAGTTGCCCCAGTATTTTTCAATCCAAAGGGCATTATTTTAAACAATACAGCCTTTGATCGGTGATGAAGGCTGTCTTTTATTCATCCTCGAGATGTATCTTAACCTGGTTATATCTTAAAAAAACATGCATAAAACTGAGTAGCACATTGCATGCAGTCGAGTGCACCAGTTAGTCTCCCTTAGGGAGTGGGAAGCTATCCTTCGGGAATGCTTTGTTCAAGTTAGAGAAATAAGCGCACATCCTTCACTTTCCATTGGCATTCTTCACTAAGACCACATTTGACACCCATTCCGGGTATTTGACCTCCCTAACAAATCCAGCCTTAAGTAATTTGTTCGTTGGGTCGAGAATCGATAGACTCTACTTCTGCTGCATCCTTTTCTGCAATGACACTACCTTCCCCGCCTGGGATAGCTAGTGGCCTGCATATAATCCGGGTTTCCCCATCATCTTCCCTTTCTTTTTCTTTCATTTTTGCTCATATCTCTTCAATACACAAAGTTTCTTTATAAACAGGAGTGAAGCAACTCTTATCCACCTTCTGGCTCCCACAAATAAATCCAACTCCTTCCTGAGTTGGGAACTTCGACTTCAGGTAGTAGCACGACATAGCTTCCCTAAACTTCATCATGAAGGGCCTCCCCATGATCACATGATAGTTGCTCAAGCAATCTACTACAGTAAAATCCATCACAATAATCTGAGTATGAGAAGATGTCCCAATAGTCATTTTCAGTTGTACCCGGCCCAGCGGGACCACGATTGCTCCCCCAAACTCGTACAACAGCATCGCGTTCCTGATCAAAATGGTGTACTTCATGCCCAAGTTGCTCAAGGCCTCATTCGAGATAATATCCACCGCGCTCTCGGGATCCACCAATATCCTATCCACCTCGTCCCCGCCGATATCGACCTTGATTATTAGTGTATCATCATGAGGGTAGTTGGCCTTCTGGGCATCCTCCTCGGTGAATATTATGGGCACCGATCTGGCTTTCTGGATCATCGGGGCCCTTTCTGTTGTTAGCACCTCCGAGCCTTTTGCCCGGTAATAGTTCTTTCTAGACTGGGTATGATATGGTTGAGCATATGTTGTGTTGAATGGTTCTGACATCCAGGGATAGTTACTAGGCTGGACAACAGGCCTCAGAAAATCGGACTGTTGCTCCATGATTTGAGGTGTATCTTCGTCTCGTAAAACTCGTAATTCTTTTATCACCCAACTAAGATCCATGTCAACCACCTGAAAAATAAAAGAAGGAAATAAAAATTAGAAATAAAAATAAAGAGAATTAGATACAAGTAAATAAGATAGTTTTAAAATTAATAACTCAAGAAAAATAAGTCCCCGACAACGGCGCCAAAAACTTGACTGGCGTAATCACACGCGTATAACGCAAGCGCACATATCGTTCAAGTAGTATAAAAATATCGTTCCCACGAGGACTTAATTCCTACTGTTGTTAATAATTATTGAATCTATTTATTTATAAGTATCTAATTAAGGGAGAAGAGAACGATTGCTTGATTGGTTGTTTGAATGTGAGTTTGCTAAATAAAATAAATAAATACAAAAAAGAAAATACTAAGGATAATAAACAAAATACACAAATATCTAGGGTTGTGATTCCATACAATATTATTCTAATGATGAATTGATTTTCTTAGACATGTGAAATAAATTAGTTTGCTAACCTGGAACACGAAGTTATGCAAAAACATCTTTCGACTGTCAGTTGCAAACACCCAAAGTAACCCAATTAATCATATTCCTATGTTAACCAAGTTACCTGAATTCATTAAGTTCAAGTTCCAATTATGGCTACCCACGTCCGACAGGTATATTCCTATCCTATAAGGAAATCTATTAAAGGGTTATCTATCCTCAAGGAAGATCGTGAGCTATTGAATCTAATGCTGAAACCTAAATTCTCTTTTCCAAATTCATTTTAAGTTTACCACATCAATCTTATTAGTGATCAGGCAAAAAGAAGCATTAAACTTAAGATTCAATAAACAAACTAAAGAATTACCCATAATATAATTAAATCAATTATTAAGCAATATTGTGTTTCATCACTTCCCTAGAATAAAAAATAAAATGATGGGGGTTAGGGGATCCACCTTTACTAATTCTAATTTAGAAATCTCCTTTATTATAATATAGAAATTAGCAGTGATATTACCAACCGACCATACAGGCGGTATCCTCATTAAGTCAGATTTTCAATTAAGTCCAACCGACCATAAATGCGGTGTTATTATTTGTCCATAAACCAGCCATATAGGTGGTAATCACCTGTCACCTAAAGACCGACCATATAGGCGGTGTCACATCATGTCAAATAAATAAAACCAACTATTAAGGCGGTAATCCTTTAATTAAAATTATAATTTCCATATTATAATTAAGGGAGATTGATCTAAACTAAAATAATAAAAGCTTCACCATTCTCCCAGCGAAAATCTAACTACCAAACATAAAAGAAATGAAAAGAAATGAAACTACTACTATTACTTAAAATAAAAATATATAATTTAAAATACAAAAAATAAACAAAGAAGATGCAATCCTTAAATTCCTTACAAAAACCTAAGGAAAGCCTGAGATTTGCAAATGAAATGGCTTGGTATTTATAGGCAAAGAAAAGACTTCCACCAATTTCTCCACCAATTTCTGCACCAAACACTCCACAAAATACTCCACCAAACATGCCACATGGCATCAAACATGTCACGAAAATTTTTTTATTTTATTTTTTTAATTTTGAAAATGACTTAAATAATTACACATAACACACTTCTGAATATTTTATCAATTTCGGTCATGAAAACTTCAGAATTTGAAATTGTTATGAACTTCAAATTAATAGATCTTTGAGTCTTCTTTAATCTGGAACTTGAATCACCTCAATCCGATATCGGAGTAAATAGTTATGGCCAAAATACAATAATCGTGCAAAGTTGGAATTTCCAAAATTGTACTTCGTTAGAACGCCATTTCAAGTTTCCTATCTCCAAAATCAAAATGTCAAGTCCATTTTTTGCCCATATTTGTTCCATATTTCGTCCTAAATGATTCCATTGAGTCCTAATTTTATTTTATCTGCAAAATAAACTAAAACACATCAAAACTATCATCAAACCCGAGAAACTAAACAAAATATTAGGTAAAATGGACGGTAAATATTGATATATTTTCCGTTCATCACACCCCCACACCTAACATTTTGCTAGTCCTCGAGCAAAACAACAAAATAAAATACAATAAAAAATTAAAATTAAACTAAGCCACTTTCATAGGGATAACGGTTGCATTTAGCGTATGCAACATGCCTTTAAACCTCTAGGTATCCCTAGTGGACGAGTTGTAGTCTCGTGAGGGCTTACAGTGACAATACCCACAAAAGTTGAATCTAATGCACACAAAAGTAAAAAGACAAGAGAAAAGAGAATAAACAAGTTAGTGACTAAACAAGTGAAACTTCTCATCCAAGTTAGTAGTTGTTTTCTTTCTTTCTAAATCACCAAATAAGTCTCCGATTATTTTTACCATTCTTCATATACCCAACCAACAAGGTATTAATCAAATCATTGTGCCCACAATATTCATAAGTGTAGTTGAAAAGAGAGTAATATTTTTGTCCTAAAGTTATATCAGAATTCACACCTTTTTAGCAATGGATTGTTTTCTCTTTTTTTTTTTGTGTGCATAAAATAAAGAAAGCAACATCTTCATTGCATGTAACGAGCTTTAGGCTAGTGACTCCCAAACCAGTTGGCTTTAGAGCACTAGGTGTTAAGACACCCCTATGGATTTAATTACTCGGATTTCAAATATTTCTTTTTATTTTTATAATATTTTTGATCCATGTAGCAGCTTTGGGCCAGTGACTCCCAAGTTAGTTGGCTTTAGGGTGCTAGGTGTTAAAACACACATACGGACTTAATGACTCGGATCTCAAATGTTTTTTTTATACACATTTTTTTTTAATTCCATTGATTTTTAAATGCTTCCTCCAATTAAACTAGAGCACTGAATATTATAAACTTTTCAAATACATCTCATGATTGTATGTTACCATGCATATTGATAATACCTGTCAACTGAACATATGAAGATCTAATTTAGTCAGTATTATGGAGAATTCACAAATTAAATAATTCAAAATGAAATAAACAAAATTAATTTGTTACGAAATAGGTTGAGATATGTTTCGGGAGTGGAAATTCCTTACACAACTATCTCACACTAATTTCACCTGGTTAGTCAAATTAAAAACACAAAAAAATATTTTTTTAATTATTTCTGAATTTTTTTGAACATTTTTTACTAAAATCAAATAAAAATAACACAATAAAAAAAGGTACTAGTCAACTATTTCCCTCCCCCAAACCTAAATGAGACATTGTCCCCAATGTCTTAAAAAGTAGAAGATGAGTGTAGAAGATAGTACCTGGTTAGCTGAAATTCTACATCTAAAAATTTCAATTAAAGGTTAATATCCAGATTTATCCGACGTTTTTTACCACGATCGTTATTAGACCAGTTTATCTTGGAAATGATAGGGTCAATTTATGGTTCAAAGGCTAAGATTTGGTCAATTAAATCATGGGCAGTTCTGGCAATGAAGATGAGATCTGTTACAGGCTTCGACACGAACCTATTTCTCCGGGCATCATCAAGAAACACACAAAGAAAATCATAAAATCAATCAACATTAAACAGTCCAATCGGTTTCTGGTGTATGTTCAAATTCACCTAAGATAGTACTGTAAAAACCTCCTCCATCGTACCCAAGCCACTTGACAAAGTAATAAAAGTATCAACACGGTTAATCATTTCCACAAGTCGCTCGGAAATACCTGGCACAATAAGTTCCTCTCCATTTGATGGTCCTATAAGATTCACCTCCGCCAAGGGTTTTGGGATTATTCCCAAAACTTGACTACCTCATTCCTGTACAGCCCTTGAAACGATACTCATTAGTCCAAGATTGCCACCGCCATATACTAAGTGCATATTCCTTTCAGCAATGAATCTACCCAATTCCTGTGCTGCCACAACGAATTCTGGTTTAGAACCAGCACTAGTACCACAAAACACACAGATGTTTATAACTCTTCTTCTTGAAGTAGCTTCCATTTTTTTTGTATTTCTTTCTCAAAGCTAGATGCCTTCCAAAGTGCAATGATGAGTTGAATTTATAGCACCTGAAAATGGGTGAGTAATAATAGCGCTAATATATTCCAAATGACGATTATTAGATAAACACTAAAATAAATCATGAAAGGTCAAAAAGTTTGGATCATGTAGGCGAAAATAAAGATAATTACAACAGAAAAGCAAATCAAAGCAAATACTAATACGCCACTCGTTTGGTATATAAATTCATTAAGATGCGTCTCAAGAATCCATTCCTTACTCAGCCATCACTAATGAATTAAATCTCATCTTTGTGATTGCCAAACACCATTCCTCTTATCTTGTTTTGCCTGAAATGCTCTGTTTGTGCTTTTCCCTGAAAATATCACACAAAATTAAAAATTCTACAACATGTATACACAAAATATGAAAATAAAAATTATAACACATTGCATGGGTTGCCTCTCTGCTAGCGCTAAATTTTTCATCTTCAACCAGACATGATTGAAATCCATTTGTCAATGAGGCTTCAACGTCATTTTGAATGTCCGATTAAAGACAATCCCATGAGCATTATTTTTGAAGGGTCTCTTCCAATGGTAAAGTGGCAAAAAGAATTTTGTCTCATTCAATGCTTGTGCCACCTTTTTAAACTTTGTCGCTCCAGTGGTTCCTGAAAAGAAAGAAAGAAAATCAGGAGGTCTCGTATGGTGTTTGACTTGGAATGGAAGTTCCATTCTGTCAAGCTTCTGGGTGATATCTTTGATTTGTACTCCCCAAAAAAGTGATGTTTCTCCTGAACGTATGAGATCTTCAATATGGTCTGAAATGTGTTCTTCCATTTGCTTTGCATCTTGCTCCACTTTGTCTTCACAAATGTACTTTAGAATTTCATCGTTCAGCTCTTCATCTGTCATCTGTGAAATGCATGCTCCATAAGTGTCAACCTGAGGATGTAAAGATGTGTCTGATTTTAGGTCTTCATCCTCTATGGTTGATACGACTAGCTCAGGTAGCTCTTCTTCAAACATTTGTGCAATGCAAACTCCAAGATCTTCATTTTAAGGATACAGAATTTCATCCTTAATTTTTGTTGGTACAAACAGCTCTGCTTCTTCATCCTCGTCAGAGTCCGAATAATAAAAGTCAAATCGAGATTCTGTTGGTTCAGGCTCTTGAATTGATGATTCCTGATACTACTCAGCCTCCTCCTCTATTAAGGTGTCATTGTGAAATGCTTGGAACTCGAAGGCTTCGTCAGTTTCATCTGAAAATGCTCCTTGAGGTATGTAGCTCTGGTCTTCTGTTAATTGTCTTATTTGATCTGTCATTCTTTGAATGGATGCTGTTTAACTCTGAAGACTTTCTAATTGATTCTGAAATGTTTCAAGAATAGTATTCATCCTTTCGTCTTGTTTCTTGATCCAATCTCTGAGCATGTCAATCACCTGATCTTCCTCTGATGGTTCTGGTTCTTGATGAAGATCGTAGGTTGATGGTGGATAAGATGGAGAATAAGGTTCACTGAAATATGCTGGTTCATTGAACCTTGAAGGATTCTGATAATTCTGTCACCCTGAATTGTAGTAGTGATTAATCATCGGGTGGTTACCATCACATATCTCACATCTCCTTATTGAGTTCTGATATGGTTGAGCATATGTTGTGTTGAATGGTTATGACATCCAGGGATAGTTGTTAGGCTGGACAACAGGCCTCAGAAAATCGGACTGTTGCTCCCTGATTTAAGGTGTATCTTCGCCTCGTAAAACTCATAATTCTTTTATTACCCAACTAAGATCCATGTCAACCACCTGAAAAATAAAAGAATGAAATAAAAATTAGAAATAAAAATAAAGAGAATTAGATACAAGTAAATAAGATAGCTTTAAAATTAATAACTCAAGAAAAATAAGTACCCGGTAACGGCGCCAAAAACTTGACTGGCGTAATCACACGCGTATAACGCAAGCGCACGTATCTTTCAAGTAGTATAAAAATATCGATCCCACGAGGACTTAATTCATACTGTTGTTACTAATTATTGAATCTATTTATTTATAAGTATCTAATTAAGAGAGAAGAGAATGATTGTTTGATTGGTTGTTTGAATGTGAGTTTGCTAAATAAAATAAATAAATACAAAAAAGAAAATATTAAGGAAAATAAACAAAATACACAAATATATAGGGTTGTGATTCCACACAATATTATTCTAATGATGAATTGATTTTCTTATACATGTGAAATAAATTAGTTTGCTAACTTGGAACACGAATATATGCAAAAGCCTCTTCCGACGGTCAGTTTCAAACACCCAAAGTAACCCAATTAATCATATTCATATTTTAACCAAGTTACCTGAATTCATTAAGTTCAAGTTCCAATTATGGCTACCCACGCCCGACAGGTATATTCATATCCCGTAAGGAAATCTATTAAAGAGTTATCTATCCTCAAGGAAGATCGTGAACTATTGAATTTAAGGCTGAAACCTAAAATCTCTTTTCCAAGTTCATTTTAAGTTTACCACATCAATCTTATTGGTGATCAGGCAACAAGAAGCATTAAGCTTAAGATTCAATAAATAAACTAAAGAATTACCCATAGTATAATTAAATCAATTATTAAGCATGTTAATATTGTGTTTCATCACTTCCCTAGAATAAAAAATAAAATGCTGGGGTTGGGGGATCCACTTTTACTAATTCTAATTTAGAAATCTCTCTTATTATAATATAGAAATTAGCAGTGATATTACCAACCGACCATATAGGCGGTATCCTCATTAATTCAAATTTTCAATTAAGTCCAACCAACCATAAAGACGACGTTATTATTTGTCCATAAACCAGCCATATAGGCGGTAATCATCTGTCACCTAAAGACCAGTCATATAGGCAGTGTCACATTATGTCAAATAAATAAAACCAGCCATTAAGGCGGTAATTGACCGGCGTAGTCACACACGTATAACGCAAGCGCACGTATCGTTCAAGTAGTATAAAAAGTATCGATCCCACGAGGACTTATTACCGATTCTATTAATTTTATGAGGTCAAGTTATTACTAATATCTAACAAGTTTATTATTTTGAAATGACGATGATTCTAAATTTAAAACAAGTAAAAGAAATTGAGAGTAGATTAATGAGAATTAAAAACTATCTAGGGTTGTGAATTCTTCCAATATTAATTAAAAGATGAAGTAGTTAAATCATAGTTGGGTAAATATTGATTTATTAATCTGGAATATTAAATTATGTAAAAGCCTCTTCCGATGGTCATTTACAAATACCTAGTTTAATTGAATTGAATCATATGTCTATGTCAACCAAATTACCTAGATTCATTAAGTTTGAATTCCAATTATGATTACCCCGCCCAACAGGTATATTTCTATCTTGTAAGGAAATCTATTAAAGGTTTATCTATCCTTAAAGAAGATCGTGGGTTGTTGAGTATAAGGTCTTTAAACTTAAAGTCCCTATGTCTAGTTCATTTTAAGTTTAACTAATCAATTTTATTAATGGCCAGTTAATAAAAAGGCTTTAAGATTATGACTCAACAAATAATTCTTTAATTACCCAAACTATAATCTAACCCTTTTTAAAACCAGTGATATTAGATTTTATCACAACCCTAGATATTTGACTTAGTTACAATACATAGCTAAAGCTGATAAAAACTTAAAAGACATAAAATGAAATTGCTGAAAAGTAATTGTAGAATAATGAATTGCAATAAAAAGAAATGAAATGGTAAGGTAAAAGGAAATAACTTTTACTATATACTATTTAGATATCTCCCATAAAATAATAATATATATACTTGTGATATTTTAAACCAACTGTCCGGAATGGCGGTATCCTGATTAAGTCAAATTCAAATATACCAGCCATAAGGCGGAACAGAAATATAAACCAGCCATAAGGCGGAACTAAATTAAATCAACCGACCTAGAATGACGGTATCCTCATTAAGTCAGGTTTAACCAGTTTAAATTGAATAACCAACCGACCTAGAATGGCGGTATCTTTTTATTAATTCAGGTTTTAAATAGTTTATATATTATATTTTAAGGGAGATTAATCTAAAAAGCAAAAGTAAAAGAATTACCTTATTACCTCAGCATAGAGAAGTTACCCCATCATGGATGGATAGAATTACTACTACAAAGCGTAAATAAAACTGAATATAAGAAGAAAATAAGAAAAACTCTCTTTTATATAAGTATTTCAGAGGATTTTGGTACATTGAAACTAAGAAATTTGAACTCAATTTATAGGAAAACAAAATCCAATTTTTTATTATTATTTTTCTGATTTTTTTATTATTTTTTATTATTATTTTTTTTGGATCGCTGAATTTTCGACACGTGACATGGTGGCTAAAAAAACGGCTCGTTGAATTTTTGACACGTGGCATGCGGTGCACGTTAGTAAATTACTTGTGATGATGACACGTGGCATGGTGCACGTTAACAAAGTCAAACTTGGCAACTTTGACTTGTTGACCTGGCGCATATTAGCAGTCTCCGGTGCACGTTAGAGGTCGGGACGCCCAAAATTACCAAAATACCTTTTTTGCCAAATTTCACAGTTTTGCTCCAAAACACCTCCAGAATGTCCTGAAACTTTATTTATCTACAAAATAACACAAAACACATCAAAATATTCACAAAACTCAAGAAACTATATAAAATATTAAGTTAAATGAGTGGGAAATAGTGATAGTTTTACCACTCATCACACCCCCAAACCTAACATTTTGCTAGTCCTCGAGCAAAATAAAATAACATAATAAAAATTTAACTAAACCACTTTCGTAGGGATCACGATTGCATTTAGCATATGCAATAAGCCTTTAAACCCCTAGGTGTCCCTAGTGGACGAGTTATAGTCTCGTGAAGGTTTACAACAATGATACACACAAACATTTTACAAAAGTAAAATAGTAGTGAAACTAATGCACACAAAATCAAAAAGACAAGAGAAAAGAGAATAAAGAAGTTAGTGACTAATTTTAGGTGAAACTTCTACTCCAAGTTTACTAGTTGTTTTGTTTCATTCTAAATTACTGAATAAGTAAATTCTCCGATTATTTTTATCGTTCTTCATATACACAGCTAACAAAGTTTTATTCAACTCATTTTTGCCTACAACAGTCATAAGTGCAGTTGATAAGAGAGTAATATTTTTGTCCTAAAGTTTTATCAAAGTTCACATCTTTTGTAGTAATGGAATAAATTTTCTGATTTTTCTGATTTTTTTTCTTTGATTTTTTTCTATTTTTTTTTATTTATATACAATGCATTCCATCTATGTAGCAAGCTTTAGGTCGGTGACTCCCAAACCAGATGGCTTTAAGGCACCAGGTGTTAAGACACCCCTACGGACTTAATTACTCAGACTTCAGATATATATACATATATATAAATTTTTCATCATTTTTGATCCATGTAACGAGATTTGGGCCAATGACTCCCAAACCAGTTGGTTTTAGGGCACTAGGTATTAAAATACCCTTACAGACTTAATAACTCGGATCTCAGATGTATATATATATTTTTTATTCCATCAATTTTTGAGATGCTTCTCCAATTAAACTGTAGTACTGAATATTACAATCTTTTCAATTTTATCTCATGTCCGTATGTTACTATGTATGTTGATAATACCTACCAACTGAGCATATGAAGATCTATTTTAGTTAGTTTTATGGAGAATTTACAAATTAAATAATTCAAAAGGAATTAAACAAAAATTACCTTGTTTTGAAAAAAATGGGTTTGAAATACGTATCAGGAGTGAGAATTCCTTACACATCTATCTCTTACCAATTTCACATTTTTAGTCAACATAAAAACAAAACCATAAAAAAATAATTTTTACTGGTCATGGTGTGTGACTAACTGTCGAATGGACTTCCCGTTGTAGATTCCCCAGAGGGAGGGTGGAGCGAGGCTCACTTAAGTACCCTAACCTCTTAGGCTCTTATCGCTTGGTGTCAGGAATAAACAACAAGTCCTCCAAACTAGTCTATCACAACAAGCTACGGGTGAATGATTATCTAGGTGCCTTCACAGCTTTTCCTTATAGAAAGGTAGTGAGTGAAGGAAGACACCAAACCATCACCTAGCTTTAAATATGCCTTTGTTTTTGAAATTTTTTTTTAATTTTTTTTGTATTTTTCGAAAAAGTTTGGACTAAAAATAAAAATACAATAAAAACAAGATACTATTAACTATTCCTCACCCCCAAACATAAATGAGACATTGTCCTCAATGTCTTAAACAGTAGAAGAAGAGTTTAGAAGATAGTACCTGGTTAGCTAAAATTCTACAGGAAAATTAAAGGTTAAGATCCAGATTTATTCGACGCTTCTTACCACGATCATCTTCAGACCATTTTATCTTTGAAAGGATAGGGTCAACTAGTGGTTCATATGCTAAGAGTTGGTCAATTAGATCCGGAGCAGTTCTGGCAGTAAAGAGTAGTTCTTTCAAAGGTTTTGACACGAACCCATTTCTCCGGGCATCATCAAGAAACACACAAAGAAAATCATAAAATCCATCAACGTTAAACATCCCAATTGGTTTCTAGTGTATGTTCAGGTTCGCCCAAGATAGTACTATAAAAATTTCCTCCAATGTACCAAAGCCACCTGGCAAAGCAATAAAAGCATCGGAACGGTTAATCATTTCCACTAGTCGTTCAGACATCCCTGGCACGATCAGTTCCTCTCTGTTTGATGATTCAATAAGATTTGCTTCTGCCAAGGGTTTTGGGATGATTCCCAAAACATGACTGCCTCCTTCCTGTACGGCCTTTGAAACGATCCACATTAGTCCAAGATTGCCTCCGCCATATACTTAGTGCATATTTCTTACAACTAAGACTCGACCCAATTCTTGTCCTGCTTCTACGTATTGTGGTTTAGTACCAACACTACTACCACAAAACACACATATGTTTTCAACTCGTCTTCTTGAAGTGGCTTCCATGTTTTACTCTAGATGTCTTCAAAAGTGCAATGATAAGTTGAATTTATAGTACCAGAAAAGGGTGAGTAAAAATAGCACAAGTATCTTCCAAAGGACGATTAGTAGCAAAATAGTAAAATAAATCGTGATAGTCAAAAAGGCCTGGATCCTGTCGGAGAAAACAACAAAACAAATCAATTATTAGAAAAAGACAAAGAGATATAATATGTACAAGAAAAGTAGCGGCTTCATTGACATCTATGCGTCAGGGACAAGCTTCCCATCCAATTTTCTTATAAATTGATAAACAGGGTCTTTTTGAGTCAGATTCCCAAGACTTAACTGTTGTCTTTCTTTTTGGAATTGTGTGTGTAATTTGTGAATGGCTATATAAACATATCCACTGGGATGCGTCTCAAGAGTCGAAGATATATCATCTATAGACTCCTTACTCAAGCCATCTCTAATGAATTTAATTTTATCTTCACGATTATCAGACACCATTCCTAAATAACGACAACGAGTATTGCAATTCCAACACGCACATTTGTAACAAACACCCATTTGCTTAGCTCTACGTTTCTTTTCATAGGTGTTTCTTCCAAAACCAGGTAAGTAAGAATTACAAGTCTCAGAATACTCACCTGCTAGGCGGACACGTGCTTCGATTACCCAACAAATATCAGTAGGATTACCTTTGATCATTAGTAGTCTCATTCGTTCCAAGCGAGCTTTGAAAACTTTTATCAGAGATTTTTGAGGGAGAGAAGGAAATTGCTTGTGAAGACTTGCGAGAGCTTCTTCTATCTTGAAATGTCTTAATCTGCAAAAAATAAACACACAAAATTAAATCATACCAAATCACAATTTATACACAAATTGCATGGGTTGCCTCCCTGCGAGTGCTAAGTTTTAAGTCGTCAGCTCGACGTGATTGCCTGAACGTTATGCTGGGTCTGAAAGTGTGACACTTTCTTTTTGTTGCTCCAACGGTTCTCCCCAGTAGTGCTTGACACGCTGACTGTTAACCTTGAATGTGTTGTTGGTGTTGGGATCCAGTAATTCAACAACTCCATAAGGTAAAACCTGTGTGATCACAAATGGACCTGACCACATTGATTTCAACTTTCCAGGGAAAAGTTTCAACCTCGAATTGTATAACAACACCTGTTGCCTTGGTTTCAACTGTCTGTGCACTATTTTTAGGTCATGCCATTTCTTGGTCTTTTCCTTGTACAATTTGGCATTCTCATAAGCTTGTAGGCGAAATTCCTCTAATTCATTGAGTTGATGAAGTCTTTTCTTTCCTGCAGATTGTAGATCAAAATTCAACTTCTTCAGTGCCCAGTATGCCTTGTGTTCAAGCTCAACTGGCAGATGACATGCTTTCCCAAACACCAATCGATATGGGGACATACCAATGGGTGTCTTGTAAGCTGTACGGTAGGCCCATAATGCATCATCCAGTTTTGTAGACAAGTCCCTCCTTGTTGATCCAACAGTTCTCTCCAAGATTCTTTTGATTTATCTGTTTGAAACTTCAACTTGCCCATTTGACTGTGGATGGTAGGCTGTGGCAACCTTGTGAGTAACTTCGTATTTGGATAGGAGTGCATCAAAATATCTGTTGCAGAAATGAGAGCCACCATCACTGATGATTGCATGAGGTGTTCCGAACCGAGTGAAAATATTATTTTTCAAGAATTTGATCACCACTTTTGAATCATTGGATGATAGTGCAATTGCTTCAACATATTTTGAGACGTAATCTACAACAACTAAGATGTATAGGTTTCCGAATGATGGAACAAAGGGTCCCATGAAATCAATTCCCCATACATCGAATAACTCCACTTCCGAAATATTTTGCAATGGTCCTTCATTTCTCCTCGAAATATTTCCCATTCTCTGACATCTGTCACATTGAAGAACAAACAAGTGAGCATCTTTAAAAAGAGTGGGCCAGAACAAACCTGATTGAAGGACTTTAGCTGCAGTTTTATTTCCACTGAAATGTCCGCCGTATGATGATGAATGACAGTGCTGCAAAACACTTTTGACTTCTTCATGTGGAACACGTTGTCTCAGTAATTGATCAGCACATCGTTTGAACAGGTTTGGCTCATCCCAAACATAATGTTTAACTTCTTTGAAGAACTTCTTCCGTTGCTGAGTTGTCCATTCTAACGGCCATTTTCCTGACACTATGTAGTTAACATAGTCAGCATACCAAGGGATTTCCTGCTGTTTATGGCAAACAGTTGTTCATCTGGAAAAGTTTCTTTGATTGTTATATCTTTGCCAGCTGTTTCTCCATTCTCAAGTCTTGATAGATGATCTACCACTTGGTTTTCTGTTCCTTTCCTGTCTCTGATCTCCACATCGAATTCTTGCAGAAGAAGTATCCAACGAATCAATCTAGGTTTGGCATCTTTCTTCGAAATCAAGTATTTGATTGTTGAATGATCTGTGTAGACCACCACTTTGGGACCCAACAGATAAGAGCGGAATTTGTCAAAAGTGAACACAACTGCAAGTAACTCCTTTTCAGTGGTTGTGTAGTTAAGTTGAGCTTCATTCAAAGTTCTGCTGGAGTAGTAAATGGTGTGGAATATCTTTGCCTTGTGTTGTCCCAAAATTGCACCTACAGCAAAATCACTAGCATCACACATTACCTCAAATGGAAGGGTCCAATCTGGTGCTACTATAATGGGGGCAGAAATCAGCTTCTGTTTTAAGATCTCAAAAGCTTCCTGGCATTCTTTGGTGAAGTTGAAAGACACATCTTTTTCCAGAAGATTGCAAAGAGGTTTTGCAATTTTGGAAAAGTCTTTGATAAATCTCATGTAAAAACCTGCATGTCCAAGAAAACTCCGAATTCCTTTGCTTGATGTTGGTGGAGGTAGTTTTTCAATTGTCTCTATCTTTGCTTTGTCTACCTCGATTCCCTTTTGTGAGATCCGGTGTCCAAGAACTATGCCTTCCTACACTATAAAATGGCATTTCTCCCAGTTGAGTATCAGATTTGTATCTTCACACCTTTGTAACACATGTTCCAGATTTTGCAAACAATGATCAAAAGTATCTCCAAACACAGAAAAATCATCCATAAAAACCTCCATACGCTGCTCCAGCATGTCTGAAAAGATAGCCATCATGCAACGCTGAAATGTGGCAGGGGCATTACATAATCCAAATGGCATTCTGCGGAAAGCAAAAGTATCATAGGGACATGTAAATGTGGTTTTCTCCTGATCTTCTGGGGCGATGGCAATCTGATTGTATCCTGAATATCCATCCAAAAAGCAGTAGAACTCATGTCCTGCCAATTTGTCCAGCATCTTATCAATGGATGGCAGGGGAAAATGATCCTTCCTCGTGGCTTTGTTCAGCTTTCTGTAATCCATACATACTCTCCATCCAGTCACAGTTCTTGTTGGGATTAGCTCATTCTTTTCATTGGTAACCACAGTAATTCCTCCTTTCTTTGGTACACATTGCATAGGACTTACCCAACTGCTGTCTGAGATAGGATAAATGATGCCAGCATCCAACCATTTGATGATTTCTTTCTTCACAACTTCCTTCATGATTGGATTGAGTCTTCGTTGATGTTCTACTGTGGGTTTGTACTCATCGTTCATCAGGATTTTGTGCATGCAGAATGATGGACTAATGCCTCGAATGTCTGTTATAGTCCAGCCAATGGCTTTCTTGTGCTCTCGTAACACTCTCAATAACTTTTCTTCCTGCTCCAATGTTAGAGAAGATGAAATAATAACAGGTAATTCAGAAGGTTTTCCAAGAAATGCATACCTGAGATGACTTGGAAGTATCTTCAGCTCCAACTGTGGTGGATCTTCAATCGAAGGTTTGATCCGGTCTTTCTTTGGTAGTTCCAAACTTTCAATTGGTTGTGTCAATTTGAAACGAAATGGCTTGTCAAGATAGTTGATACATTCCAGAATTTCAGCATCTAACTCAGTGTCAGTCATATTGGTGATGCAAGCTTCAAGTTTATCTGTAGGAACTGTATCAGTATCATGAATGATACTATCAACAACATCAATTCTGAAACATTCTTCATCTTTTTCTTCACTCGGGAATTTCATGGCTTTGAAAACATTGAAGGTAACTTCTTTGTCCTGAACTTTCATGGTCAGTTCTCCTTTTTGTACATCAATCACAGTTCGACCTGTTGCTAAGAATGGTCTCCCAAGGATGATTGGCACATCTTTGTCTTCATCCATGTCAAGGATAATGAAGTCTGCTGGTAGAATAAGTTTATCAACTTTGACTAGCACATCTTCAACTGCTCATCTTGGAAATGCAAGTGTTCGATCAGCAAGTTGTAGTGAAACTGAAGTAGGCATTGCTTCTCCAATTTGCAGTTTCCTGTAAATAGAAAAATGCATTAAATTAACACTTGCACCTAAATCACATAAAGCCTTACCGAAGTTATGTTCTCCAATGATGCAAGGAATGGTGAAACTTCCAGGATCCTTCAACTTTGGGGGAAGTTTTCTCTGAATGATGGCGCTGTATTCTTCTGATAATGCTACTGTCTCATAATCTCCCAATCTCCGTTTTCGTGAAAGAACGTCTTTCATGAATTTAGTATAACTGGGCATTTGTTCCAAAGCTTCTGCAAATGGGATGTTGATGTGCAGCTTTTTGAAAACCTCCAAGAATCGAGCAAACTGCTTGTCCAATTTGCTTTTCTGAAGACGCTGAGGAAAAGGTGGAGGTGGAGTGATCTATTCTTTTTTCCTTAGCTTATTTTTCATTTATTTCTTTTTCCTCCATCTGTTTCTTTGCTTTTTTTGGAATATCTTCAACGGTTGCCTTGATTCCAACATCTTTGTTGATTTCAGTACCACTTTTCAAGGTGATGGCTTGACATTGCTCCTTCCCTCGGTTCCTCGGATTTGGTTCTGTATTGCTGGGAAGATTTCCTGGTGGTCTGTAACTCTGAGCATTGGCTGGTTGTCCAATTTGATTCTCCAGTGCTTTGATGGAAGCAGATTGGTTTTGAAACATAGCATCATATGCTGCTTGTTGCTTTTTGAATATCTCTGCAAGCCAATCTTTCTTTTCTGGGTCTTTTTCAAACTCCTGGCTTTTGTTCTGTTGCTGGAATCCAGGTGGTGGATAGTTCTTTTGCCCTAAATTGTTGCTTCATGAGAAATTGGGATGATTCCTCCACCCTGGATTGTAGGTGTTGGAATATGGATTGTTCCCCTGTCTGTTGAAATTGTTGACATAATTCACCGTTTCTTCATGTTGATTTTGTTCTGGTGCTTCTCCATATGGTGAATTTGTGGTTCCAATATTGCTTTGCATACCGAGAGTCTCCATGAATTTTCATATTTGATCTAGTTTGGTACTGACTGCTGAATTGGCTCCAACCTCATAAATTCCAGCAATTCGTTGAATCATGCTCATTTCTGTTGGCCACAAAGAATTATTGTTGGTTATTTCTTCGATTAGGTCCCAAGCTTGATCTTCTCTTTTTTCCATCAATGCTCCTCCAGCAGCAGCATCAATTGTGGTTCTCATTATTCCAGAAAGTCCATTATAGAATGTTTGAACTTGAAGCCATTTTGGAATCTCATGGTGAGGACATTTCCTGAGCAAATCTTTGTACCTTTCCCAAGCTTCGTAGAGAGTTTCTGATTCTTGTTGTACAAAGGATGTGATGTCATTCCTCAACTTTCCAGTTCTGGCTGGTGGAAAGTACTTTGCAAGAAATTTGGTGGCTAAAGCGTTCCAAGTGGTGATGGAACCAGCTGGAAGTGAATGTAGCCAAGCTTTAGCTCTGTCCTTCAAGGAGTATGGAAAAACACGTAGTCTCATTGCTTCTTCAGCTTCTCGGTTGTAATTGAAAGTGCCGCAAACTTCCAGGAAGTTGCTGATGTGGGTATTAGGATCTTCAGTTGCTTTTCCCCCAAATTGCACTGATTGCTGAATCATCTGAATGCAAGTTTTGATGTCACCTGCATTCGCTGGTAAAGGAGGAAGTACAATACATGAAGTGAGGCCATCTACCACCGGAATGGTTCTATCTCGAATGGGAATTGGTGGTGCAATCTGCAAAGGTTCAGGTTCCATGTTAACAATTGCTTCTTGGCCTTGTCGCCTTTCCCTTCTCAACTGTCTGATGGTTCTTTCAATTTCTAGGTCAAGAGGTCGTAGTTCAAAGCTTCTGGTTCGTCTCATTAAGAATCTGATAACCTGAATCACAATAAAATGAAAGCAATAAGTAAAAAGAAAATTAGATACAAGTAAAGTATCTAACCTCAAAACTAATAATAAAAGATAAAGAAGTCTCCGGCAACGGCGCCAAAAACTTGACCGGCGTAGTCACACACGTATAACGCAAGCGCACGTATCGTTCAAGTAGTATAAAAAGTATCGATCCCATGAGGACTTATTACCGATTCTATTAATTTTATGAGGTCAAGTTATTACTAATATCTAACAAGTTTATTATTTTGAAATGATGATGATTCTAAATTTAAAACAAGTAAAAGAAATTGAGAGTAGATTAATGAGAATTAAAAACTATCTAGGGTTGTGAATTCTTCCAATATTAATTAAAAGATGAAGTAGTTAAATCATAGTTGGGTAAATATTGATTTATTAATCTGGAATATTAAATTATGTAAAAGCCTCTTCCGATGGTCATTTACAAATACCTAGTTTAATTGAATTGAATCATATGTCTATGTCAACCAAATTACCTAGATTCATTAAGTTTGAATTCCAATTATGATTACCCCCGCCCAACAGGTATATTCCTATCATGTAAGGAAATCTATTAAAGGTTTATCTATCCTTAAAGAAGATCGTGGGTTGTTGAGTATAAGGTCTTTAAACTTAAAGTCTCTATGTCTAGTTCATTTTAAGTTTAACTAATCAATTTTATTAATGGCCAGTTAATAAAAAGGCTTTAAGATTATGACTCAACAAATAGTTCTTTAATTACCCAAACTATAATCTAACCCTTTTTAAAACCAGTGATATTAGATTTTATCACAACCCTAGATATTTAACTTAGTTACAATACATAGCTAAAGCTGATAAAAATTTAAAAGACATAAAATGAAATTGCTGAAAAGTAATTGTAGAATAATGAATTGCAATAAAACGAAATGAAATGCTAAGGTAAAATGAAATAACTTCTACTATATACTATTTAGATATCTCCCATAAAATAATAATATATATACTTTTGATATTTTAAACAAACCGTCCGGAATGGCGGTATCCTGATTAAGTCAAATTCAAATATAACAGCCATAAGGCGGAACAGAAATATAAACCAGCCATAAGGCGGAACTAAATTAAATCAACCGACCTAGAATGGCGGTATCCTCATTAAGTCAGGTTTAACCAGTTTAAATTGAATAACCAACCGACCTAGAATGGCGGTTCTTTTTATTAATTCAGGTTTTAAATAGTTTATATATTATATTTTAAGGGAGATTAATCTAAAAAGCAAAAGTAAAAGAATTACCTTATTACCTCAGCATAGAGAAGTTACCCCATCATGGATGGATAGAATTACTACTACAAAGCGTAAATAAAACTGAATATAAGAAGAAAATAAGAAGAACTCTCTTTTATATAAATATTTCAGAGGATTTTGGTACATTGAAACTAAGAAATTTGAACTCAATTTATAGGAAAACAAAATCCAATTTTTTATTATTATTTTTCTGATTTTTTTTTATTATTTTTTTTTGGATCGCTGAATTTTCGACACGTGGCATGGTGGCTAAAAAAACGGCTCGTTGAATTTTTGACACGTGGCATGCGGTGCACGTTAGCAGATTGCTTGTGATGATGACACGTGGCATGGTGCACGTTAGCAAAGTCAAACTTGGCAACTTTGACTTGTTGACCTGGCGCATATTAGCAGTATCCGGTGCACGTTAGAGGTCGGGACTCCCAAAATTACCAAAATACCCTTTGTGTCGGGACGCCCAAAATTACCAAAATACCCTTTTTGCCAAATTTCACAGTTTTGCTCCAAATCACCTCCAGAATGTCCTGAAACTTTATTTATCTACAAAATAACACAAAGCACATCAAAATATTCACAAAACTCAAGAAACTATACAAAATATTAAGTTAAATGAGTGGGAAATAGTGATAGTTTTACCACTCATCAGTAATCCTTTAATTTAAATTATTATTTGCATATTATAATTAAGGGAGATTAATCTAAACTAAAATATCTAAACTAAAATAATAAAAGCTTCACCATTCTCCCAACGGAAATCTAACTACAAAACATAAAAGAAATGAAATGAAATGAAACTACTACTATTACTGAAAATAAAAATACATAATTTAAATTACAAAAAATAAACAACCAAGATACAATCCTTAAATTCCTTACAAAAACGTAAGGAAAGCATGAGATTTAAAAATAAAATGGCTTGGTATTTATAGGCAAAGAAAAGGCTTCCACCAATTTCTCCACCAAACACTTGTTGGGGTTTTGGGTGATGGGCGCGGCGAAAGCGCGGGTTTGGACGAAATCGTAATTTAAAACTTTTTTAAATTACCGAATAAATTATTCAATATCTAATATGAATAATTTATTCATATTTCATCTAAACCTATTTATTCAATATCAAATATTGACATACATAAGGTTGAATCTTCGCGAAAATTTTACGCCAACCGTTTTTCCGTAAAATGATGAAAAATGCATTTTCAACTGAACCGACTACCCGACACTTATAAGGACTGCCTAGGTCAGCCCCAATAGTGTCAGGGTAGTTCATGGGCTGCCCGATTAGTGACGGATTCACTGTTTGGACAGTCGTCACCCGGTTGGCTCAAAATTCACCCGGTAACGTCATTTTTGGTTGTTTTCACTTATTTCAACTCGGAAATACTTTTCGGCAATTGTTCCAACACCCAAAATACATCCAAAACATTCACAAAACATATTTTTCATCAAAAAAATCAGCAAACTTCCAGGTCTGATCCATAAACCAATTTTGTCAAATTTCATGCTTTAAATCCAATTTTCAAGATTAATCTAATTAATCAACAACACCAAATCAAAGTCACCACATATGAACAACGCAAGAACAATTCTAGATTCCATAAGAGTGGTCATAACACTCTAGAATAGCAACTCTTCATTAAATGAATAAATTGGATACTAATTACACTAATTCCATCCAATCCACTTCACACATGCATCTATACTTCCATATACATCCATCACAACCAAAATCCCCAAATTTATGAAAAAGAAGAAACCCTAGGATCTCATAAGATCATCAAGAAACATGAAAAAAAAATTTTCAAGCTTAGGTATTTGAAAGATTACCTTTAATCTTCTGATTCCTTAAACATTTTTCTTGATTTTCTTCTTTCTCTTCCTTGAATCATCAAACATGATTTGGAGAGTGTTTTTGGGTTAATTTTCGGCCATGGATGATTCTAAATGAAAAAAAAATTCAAAATAAAAGGAAGACCAAAAATGACTTTTAGGGGTATTTGAGTCATTTTTCAAATTTAATCCAAAAAATCAAACTTTATGAAAACAAATCATATTTGCCCACATAAAGTTTAATTAAATCATGTCTTGTGTCACCAATAATAATTAAACATTTTTCATAACAATTATGAAAAAGTTTATCAATTAATTATTCAAATATTTAACATTTAAATATTTAAATAATTAATTAATATAATTATTATTATATACATATTTTATTTACATTAAGAAAAAAATACACATATTAATGGCATATGTCAAAATCTTATTTGACAATTAATTAATGTGTATCTAATCGTATTATGTATCAAATATAAATACACAATAATTACGGTCGGTCAAGATCCCCTAATGCATGTGTTATCGTTTAACCGATTAAACGATCCGAATTAACTCATTTAATCCGGTGATGTATTATGAATAATCCATATTATTCATATCGAGGTACCCAAGTGCTCAACGAGTACACTTCATATTGTGAGACTCTCTAAGTTTAGGTCTATCCGTCACGAAATCCAATTTCGTGTCCATAATCCACCCACTCATGAATTATGACGACCACAGATAATCTCGCTAAACTATGCAAGCCGAGATCATTACATACGTATAATCCCTCCGTCATATGCCATCCGTATTATACCTGGGATATAGATGAGAATGTCAAATTTGTTCGGTATAATACAGTCGACTTTCAATTTATGATATCTAAATAACAGTCGAAACTGATTTCTGAAGTTATACCACGGACATGGATTTACTAGATCGTAAACACGTTCTGGATGCCTATGCCCTGTACACAGGATTGACGGATCCTATCTTGATACATACATGATATCATGAGCATCAGTCCACACCCAACGAACAGGCAGAGGTCTGATCATGACTAGATTATTGACCTGACTGCCATCAAAGTGTGGAGGATAACTCATATATCCACAGTGGTATATCAAGTCGAAGGACCACTATGCTCGCTCAACTTGTGAAGGTTCCTATTGACATTGGTGTACTATCTATTAGGAAACCTTCAGTGAGTCATTCATTGTCTTATCAAATAAACACCTACATGTCTATACGAGTCTCCCGAGACTCATGGTTCACTGGGATAAACCATCAGACCATGTCACGATATAAGACATATACTGATATCATCGTATTTTACTAACCGACCTGTGTCAGTAAATCTTGACCAGAAACTTTATTTAAGGATATACAATTAATAGTGCACTTCCCAATGTCAATTACAAACTGCATTGTAACTGTGCACTATATTATAAATCTTATGGTCTTTGTTTAATATACACGTATCACTGAACCTAATTCAGTTTCGATCTAATCGTAATCAGATATCTAATCGCAATTAGATCGAATAAGCGTATAAAAGACAAAGGTGCTACCATTAAAATTAGTAATATTATGGACAATACAATTGCTCGTATTTATGAATCGGACATAAATACGATCCATTTTGGCACTCCGAGCACCAAGCCTAACAATTTCTCCCACTTGCTCTAATGTCAATCCATGATATCATATACACATCTCAATGTGTATCACATACTCATGGCCCTCAAGAGCTCACCAGCACTCAAGAGGTAGGCAACAACAAGTAAGCTTGCTTTAATAAATCGAGTCTGTCCAACAAACCCAACTGTTTTCCATAACCAGCATCATTCATATTTTTTAGAATCCAAATTCCACATCAATATGACTCAGACGCTATATCAATATTGTGCTATAGCTACTGAGTTGTCTATGTATTTAGAAATCAAATCCAAATACTTTGAGACAACCGCAAACACCACACTAATATGAAAACTTCTAATTTATAGGGTCACTTTGCAACTTCATAAGTCAATACTTCTTAAGTTGCAACTGATTCCACTAGTTTAGTAGAATCAATGGTGACACTCCCACTATATCTTTTCTGACTTTATATGACATAGACCATCTAATGTCATAATTAGAATCAAAACTAATCCGACCTTATGGTTGCAGACTAAATTCTCCATGTATAAGAATCTCGTTCTTAATATCTCAAAGATCACAAAGAACATGTTTCAAGACAAATCCAATGGTCTACTGTATATCAAAATAACTCGTAATAATTACGATTAAGTTGATATCTATAATCGCACATAATACAGTATTCATCATGCCATCAACCTATGATGCATAAGATTGACTATACATTCTAATCAATATCACTTTCGACAAAGGAATCATCATTTACGAAAGATGAATACTATATTTTTAAAGACACATTAACTATCAAACAGTTATACTAACTGCCATTTAGATAGTCTTACTGTGCACTTTATTAGATCATATCTAATATGCGATAAATAAGAGTTTCTCATAAGTCTCTTGTTTTATATCTTATACAAAATTTTATATCAAATATAGCAGAGACTACTCTCACTGCTTCCACAGATAAAATAAGACTTAGGATATATAATACTAGAAAGAAATTTTCACATAACTAGTATCAATATTTACACACAACTAGTATCAATATTTACCGCCCATTTTACTTAATATTTTGTTTAGTTTCTCGGGTTTGATGAACGTTTTGATGTGTTTTAGTTTATTTTGCAGATAAAATAATATTGGGACAGAATGAAATCATTTAGGATGAAATGTGGGTCAAATAAGGGCAAAAATTGGACTTGACATATTAATTTTGGAGATTGGAAACTTGAAAGGGCGTTTTAACGAAGTGCAGTTTTGGAAATTCCAATTTAACGCATCTGTTGTATTTTGGGCATAACATTTTACTCCGATATCGGATTGAACTGATTCAAGTTCCAGATTAAAGAAGACTCAAATATTTACAACTTTGAAAGACAAAATAATTTCAAATGCTGAAGATTTCATGCCCGAAATTGATGAACCATCCAGGAGTGTGTTGTGTGTAATTATTAAAGTCATTTTCAATCATTTTCAAAGCAAAAAAAATAAATTAATAAATAAATAATGAAAATTAACAAATCACCACCAAACATGATAAGCAATTAGTGGAGCAATTAATAATGGATTTGGTGGAGCAATTAATGGAGCAATTAGTGGAGCAATTAATAATGGATTTGGTGAATGATTTGATGGAGGCAAAATTTTGCCTATAAATACCAAGTCATTTCATTTGTAAACAAGATACTTTCTTCTAAGGAATTCCTTAAGAATACTAAGAAGATTGTATCTTGTTTGTTTATTAAAAAAAAAGCCAAAAACTTGACCGGTGCGTAATCACACGCATATAACGCAAGCGCACCTATCGTTCAAGTAGTATAAAAAGTATCGATCCCACGAGGACTTAATACCTAATCTATTAATTTTATGAGGTCAAATGATTACTAGTATCTAACAGGTTGTTTGATTGATTTGAAATGGTGATGATTCTAAATTTAAAAAACAAGTAAATAAAATTGCACGAAAGTAGGTTTAAGAAAATTCAATATTAGGAAACTATCTAGGGTTGTGAATCTTTCTGATATCTTTAAAAAGATGAAGTGGTTATTTCATGGTTGTGTAATAAATCGGTTTACTAACCTGTAACACTAAGTCGATGGTCAGACGCAAATACCCAGTTTAACCCAATTGAACCATATGTCTATGTCAACCAAATTATCTGGATTCATTAAGTTTAAGTTCCAATTATGGCTACCCCCGCCCGACAGGTATATGTCTATCCTGTAAGGAAATCTATTAAAGGGTTATCTATCCTCAAGGAAGATCGTGGGCTATTAAGTCTAAGGCTGAAACCTAAAATTCCTTTGTCAAGTTTATTTTAGATTTACCACATCAATCTTATTGGTGATCAGACAACAAGAAGCATTAAGCTTAAGACTTAATAAGTAAACCTTTAAATTACCTAAACTATAAAATAACCCCTTATAAAACGGTGATATTAGAATTCATCACAACCCCGAATAACTAACTTAGTTACGACACATAACTAGGGCTAGTGAAAACTTAAATAAAATAAAAGACATAAAGTAAAATGCAGAAAAGAAAATTGCTGAAAAGTAAATGACGGAAAGTAAATGCTTAAATTAAATACTGAAAATTAAATGCTAAAAGGTAAATGTTGAAAGTAAATTACTGAAAAGTAAATGCTGAAAGTAAATTGCTGAAAGTAAATTGCTGAAAAGTAAATGCTGAAAGTAAATTGCTGAAAAGTAAATTGCTGAAAAGTAAATAAAGTAAAAGTACAATAAAAGAAAATGTTGAGGTAAAAGGATCCACTTTTATTACTTCTATTTTAGATATCTCCCTTAATATAATATATTAACTTTGCATGATAATTACCAACCAGCCATATAGACGGTATCTAGATTAAGTCAAATTAATAATTAATTACCAACCGACCAATCAGGCGGTATCCAGTTTAGTCAGGTTAAAACCAATTTAAATAATTACCAACCGACCAATATGGCGGTATCCTCGTTAAATCAGGTTTTAACTAGTTTATATATTATAATTAAGGGAGATTAATCTAAATATTAGTAATAAAAGTTTTACCTTTTACCCCAGCAAAGGGGAGTTACCTCCTCATTACTGACAAGTAAAAACTGAAAATTAAAGAAAGAAAAGTATTGTGCGTAAAAGTAAATTACGGAAAGTAAAAACTGAAAAGTAAAGAAAAGAAAGTGCGAAAGCGAAATTAATTACTGAAATCTGTAAATAAACAAATAAGATACAATCTTCTTAGTATTATTAAGGAATTCCTTAGAAGAAAGTATCTTGTTTACAAATGAAATGACTTAGTATTTATAGGCAAAATTTTACCTCCATCAAATCATCCACCAAAACCATTATTAATTGTTCCATTAATTGCTCCACTGATTGCTCCACCAAATCCATTATTAATTGCTCCACTAATTGCTTATCATGTTTGGTGGTGATTTGATAATTTTTATTATTTATTTATTAATTTATTTTTTTGCTTTGAAAATTATTAAAAATGACTTTAATAATTTCACACAACACACTTCTGGATGGTTCATCAATTTCGGGCATGAAATCTTCAGAATTCGAAATTATTTTGTCTTTCAAAGTTGTAGATCTTTGAGTCTTATTTAATCTGGAACTTGCATCAGCTCAATCCAATAACGGAGTAAAAAGTTATGCCCAAAATACAACAAATGCGCAAAATTGGAATTTCCAAAACTGCACTTCGTTAAAACGCCCTTTCAAGTTTCCAATCTCCAAAATTAATATGTCAAGTCCACTTTTTGCCCTTATTTGACCCACATTTCATCCTAAATGATTTCATTATGTCCCAATATTATTTTATCTGCAAAATAAACTAAAACACATCAAAACGTTCATCAAACCCGAGAAACTAAACAAAATATTGAGTAAAATGGGCGGTAAATATTTATATATTTTTCGCTCATCACACCCCCAAACCTAACATTTTGCTAGTCCTCGAGCAAAACAATAAAATAAAATACAAGAAATAATTAAAATTAAACTAAGCCACTTTCGTAGGGATCACGGTTGCATTTAGCATATGTAACAAGCCTTTAAACCCATAGGTGTCCCTAGTGGACGAGTTATAGTCTCGTGAGGGCTTACATCAACGATACCCACAAAAGTTTTACAAAAGTAAAAAGAAAATAAAACTAATGCACACAAAAGCAAAAAGACAAAAGAAAAGAGAATAAAGAAGTTAGTGACTAATCAGGTGAAACTTCTACTCCAAGTTACTAGTTGTTTTCTTTCTTTCTAAATTACTGAATAAGTAAATTCTCCGATTATATTTACCATTCTCCATATGCACAGCCGACAAAATATTAATCAACTCATTTTTTCCCACAACAATCACAAGTGCAGTTGATAAGAGAGTAATATTTTTGTCCTAAAGTTTTATCAGAATTCACACCTTTTTGCAGCAATGGAATAATTTTTCTGATTTTCTTTGATTTTTTTTCATTGATTTTTGATTTTTTTTTATTTAAATACAATATCTTCCATCTATGTAGCGAGTGTTGGGTTGGTGGCTCCCAAACCATTTGGCTTTAGGGCACCAGGTGTTAAGACACCCCTACGGACTTAATTACTCAGACTTCAGATATATATATTTTTGCAGCATCTTTGATCCATGTAGCGAGCTTTGGGCCAGTGACTCCCAAACCAGTTGGCTTTAGGGCACTAGGTGTTAAAACACCCTTACAGACCTAATAACTCGGATCTCAGACGTTTTTTTTTTACTCCATCACTTTTTGAGATGGTTCCTCCAATTAAACTAGAGCACTGAATATTACAAACTTTTTTCAATTACGTTCATGTCCGTATGTTACTATGCATGTTGATAATACCTGCTAACGGAGCATATGAAGATCCATTTTAGTCAGTATTATGGAGAATTCACAAATTAAATAATTCAAAAGGAAATAAACAAAAATTAACTTGTTCCGAATTAGGTTTGAGATACGTCTCAGGAGTGGAAACTCCTTACTCAGCTATCTCTTACCAATTTCACCTTTTTAGTCAAAATAAAAACACAAAAACGCAAAATATTTTTGTAATTTTTGAAAAATTTTCAATTTTTTTTTTGTATTTTTTGAAAAATTTTGGACTAAAAATAAAAACAACTCACAACTAAAAACAAGATACTGATCAACTAATTCCCTCCCCCAAACCTAAATGAGACATTGTCCCCAATGTCTTAAACAGTAGAAGAAGAGTTTAGAAGATAGTACTTGGTTAACTGAAATTCTACACGAAAAGTTAAAGGTTAAGATCCAGATTAATCCGACGCCTCTTACCACGATCGTCCTCAGACCAATTTATCTTTGAAATGATAGGGTCAATTTGTGGTTCATAGGCTAAGATTTGGTCAATTAGATCTGGAGCAGTTCTGACAGTGAATAGGAGTTCTTTTAAAGGTTTTGACACGAACCCATTTCTTCGGGCATCATCAAGAAGCACACAAAGAAAATCATAAAATCCTTCAACGTTGTACAGTCCAAGCGGTTTCTGGTGTATGTTCAGGTTCGCCCAAGATAACACTGTAAAAATTTCCTCCAATGTACCCAAGCCACCTGGCAAAGCAATAAAAGCATCAGCACGGTTAATCATTTCTGCCAGTCGTTCAGACATACCTTGCACGATTAACACTTCTCAGTTTGATGGTTCGATAAGATTTGCCTCTGCCAATGGTTTTGGGATAATTCCCAAAACGTGACTGCGTCCAACCTGTACGGCCTTTGAAATGATCCCCATTAGTCCAAGATTGCCTCCGCCATATACTAAGTGCATATTCCTTGCAGCTAAGACTCGACCCAATTCATGTGCTGCTTCTACGTATTGTGGCTTAGTACCAACACTAGTACCGCAAAACACACAGATGTTTTCAACTCGTCTTCTTGAAGTGGCTTCCATGTTTTACTCTGGATGTCTTCAAAAGTGCAATGATGAGTTGAATTTATAACACCTGTAAAAGGTGAGTAAAATAATAGCACTAGTACCTTCCAAATGACAATTATTAGTTAACAGTAAAATAAATCGTGATAGTCAAAAAGTTCTGGATCCTGTCGGAGAATATAAAAGAAAACAACAAAAAAAATTACAATTATTAGGAAAATACAAATAGATATAATATGTACAAGAAAAGTAGCGGTTTGATTGACGTCTATGCGTAAGGAACAAGCTTTCTATCCAATTTTCTTATAAATTGGCAAACAGGGTCTTTTTGAGTCAGATTCCCAAGACTTAACTATTGTCTTTCTTTTTGGAATTGTGTATGCAATTTGCGAATGGCTATATGAACATATCCACTGGGATGCGTCTCAAGAGTCGAAGATATTTTATCTACAGACTCCTTACTCAAGCCATCCTTAATGAATTTAATTTTGTCTTCGCGATTATCAGACATCATTCCTAAAGAACGACAACGAGTATTGCAATTCCAGCGTGCACATTTGTAACAAACACCCATTTGCTTAGCTCTACGTTTCTTTGCATATGTGCTTCTTCCAAAACCAGGCAGGTGTGAAATAAGAGAGTTAGAAGACTCACCTGCCAATCAGACCCGTGCTTCAATTACCCAACGAATATCATTAGGAACACCATGGATCGTTAGTAATCTCATCATTTCCAAGCGAGCTTTGTAGACTTTCATCATAGAGTTTTGAGGGAGAGAAGGAAGTTTCTTGTGAAGATTTGCGAGAACTTCTTCCATCTTGAAATGAATTAACCTGCGAAAACTAAACACACAAAAATAAAACACACCAGATCATAATATATACACAAATTGCATGGGTTGCCTCCTTGCGAGCGCTAAGTTTAAAGTCGTCAACTAGAAGTGACTTCTCGAACGTTAGGCTGGATCTGAAAGTGTGACACTTTCTTTTTGTCGCTCAAATGATTCTCCCCATTAGTGCTTGACACTTTTTTTTTTAACCTTGAATGTTTTGTTGGAGTTGGGATCATGTATCTCAACGGCTCTATCTAGCAAAACCTTGGTGATCACAAATGGACCTGACCACCGTGATTTTGGCTTCCATGGGAAGAATTTCACCCTTTATTTGTTTAACAGTACCTTCTGCCCTGGTTCCAGTTGTATGTTCACAAACTTCTCATCATATCTCTTCTTGGCCTTTTCTTTGTACAATTTGGCATCCTCAAAAGGCTAATTGTGAAATTCCTTCAATTCGTTGAGCTGATGGAACTTTTTCTATTTTGTTGCTTGTAGTGCAAGAATTGGCTTTTTCAGTGCAAAAGACGTTTTATTTTCAGGCTCCATAGGCCATTGACATATTTTAAGTTTATCAATAGAACTTTGTATTGCATTGGAGTTCTGAATGGTACTGTGTATCACATCAAGTCTGAAACATTCCTCTTTCTTTTCATCATCTAGGAAATTCATGGCCTTGAAAACATTGAATGTTACTTCTTGGTCCTGTACCCTCATGGTTAATTCTCCTTTTTGTACATCAATAATGGTTCGACCTGTAGCCAAGAACGGTCTCCCAAGGATGATTGGCACGTCTGCGTCTTCCTCCATATCAAGGACAATAAAATCTGCTGGGAAAATGAATTTGTCAACCTTGACCAGCACATCTTCAACTACACCTCTCAGAAATACGAGCATTTTATCAGCAAGTTGTAGAGAGACTGAGGTGGGCATTGTTTATCCAATCTGCAGTTTCCTGAAAATAGAAAAAGGCATCAAGTTAACACTAGCACCTAAATCACATAAAGCCTTACCAAAGTAATGTTCTCCTATGGTGCAAGGAACATTGAAACTGCCAGGATCTTTCAACTTTGGAGGAAGTTTCCTTTGAATGATAGCGTTGCATTCTTCTGATAATGCTACTGTCTCGTAATCTCCCAATCTCCGCTTTCGTGAAAGAATGTCTTTCATGGATTTGGCATAGCTGGGCATTTGTTCCCACGCTTCTGCAAATGGAATGTTGATATGCAGCTTTTTGAACACCTCCAAGAATCGAGCAAATAGCTTGTCCAGTTTATTTTTCTGAAGACACTGAGGAAAATGTGGAGGTGGAGTGATGTGTTCTTTTTCCTTTGCTGCTTTTTCCTCCATCTGTTGCTTTGTTTCTTTTGTAACTTCCTCAGCAGTTGTTTTGGCTCCAATATCTTTGTTGATTTCAGTACCGCTTTTTAACATGATGGCATGACATTTTTCCTTTCCCATGTTCCTTGGATTTGGCTCTGTGTTGCTGGGAAAAGTACCTGGTGGTCTGTAACTCTGAGCATTGGCCAGTTGTCCCATTTGATTCAATGCCACTTGATTTTGAACCATAGCTGCTAAAGCATCGTATTTTGCTTATTCAACTAGGCCATCACTTATATTATTCCTGGTTCTTTTTCATGCTCCTGTCCTTTGTTCTGCTGCTGGAATCCGGGTGGTGGGTTGTTCATTTGCCCTGAATTGTTTCTCCATGAAACATTGGGATGATTCCTCCACTCTGGGTTGTAGGTGTTGGAATATGGATTATTCCATTGTCCGTTGAAATTGTTGACGTAGTTCACCGTTTCTTCAAGTTGGTTTGGTTCTGGTGCTCCTCCATATGGTGAACTTGTGGATCCACCATTAACTTTCATGTTAAGAGTTTCCAGATTTTTACAAATCACATCCAGCTTGGAATTCAGTGCTGTGTTGGCTCCAACTTCATAAATTCCTGCAATTCTTTGGATTATGCTCATTTCTGTTGGCCATAAAGAATTGTTATTGGCCATTTATTCAATTAAGTCCCAGGCTTGATCTTCTCATTTTGCCATCAAAGCTCCTCCAGCAGCAACATCAATTGTGGCTCTCATTATTCCAGAAAGTCCATTGTAAAAGGTTTGGACTTGTAGCCACGTTGCGATCTCATGATGAGGACATTTCCGGAGTAAATCTTTGAATATTTACCAAGCTTCACAAAGGGATTCTGAATCTTGTTGCACGAAGGATGTGATGTCATTCCTCAACTTTGCAGTTCTGGCTGGTGGAAAGTACTTTGCAAGGAATTTTGTGGCTAGAGTGTTCCAAGTTGTGATGGAACCTGCTGGTAGTGAATGTAGCCAAGCTTTGGCTCTGTCTTTCAAGGAATATGGAAAAACACGCAGTCTCATTGCTTCTTCAGCTGCTCTGTTGTAATTGAAATTACCGCAAACTTCCAGGAAGTTGCTGATGTGAGAATTAGGATCTTCAGTTGCATTTCCCCCAAACTATACTGACTGCTGAATCATCTGGATGCATGTTTTGATGTCACATGCATTTGTTGGTAAATGAGGAAGTACAATACAGGAAATGAAGCCGTTGACCACCAGAATGGTTCTGTGTCGAATGGGTATCGGTGGTGCAACTTCCAAAGGCGGTATCCAGATTAAGTCAAATTAATAATTAATTACCAACTGACCAATCAGGCGGTATCCAGTTTAGTCAGGTTAAAACCAATTTAAATAATTACCAACCGACCAATATGGCGGTATCCTCGTTAAGCAATTTACTTTTCAACATTTTACTTTATGTCTTTTATTTTATTTAAGTTTTTACTAGCCCTAGTTATGTGTCGTAACTAAGTTAGTTATATGGGATTGTGATGAATTCTAATATCACCGTTTTATAAGGGGTTATTTTATAGTTTGGGTAATTCAAAGGTTTACTTATTAAGTCTTAAGCTTAATGCTTCTTGTTGTCTGATCACCAATAAGATTATGTGGTAAATCTAAAATAAACTTGACAAAGGAATTTTAGGTTTCAGCCTTAGACTTAATAGTCCACGATCTTCCTTGAGGATAGATAACCCTTTAATAGATTTCCTTACACGATAGACATATACATGTCGGACGGGCGTAGCCATAATTGGAACTTAAACTTAATGAATCCAGATAATTTGGTTGACATAGACATATGGTTCAATTGGGTTAAACTGGGTATTTGCGTCTGACCATCGATAGAGGCTTTCGCATAATTTAGTGTTCCAGGTTAGTAAACCGATTTATTACACAACCATGAAATAACCAATTCATCTTTTTAAAGATATTAGAAAGATTCACAACCATAGATAGTTTCCTAATATTGAATTTTCTTAAACCTACGTTCGTGCAATTTTATTTACTTGTTTTTAAATTTAGAATCATCATCATTTCAAATCAATCAAACAACCTGTTAGATACTAGTAATCATTTGACCTCATAAAATTAATAGATTAGGTATTAAGTCCTCGTGGGATTGATACTTTTTATACTATTTGAACGATACGTGCGCTTGCATTATACGCATGTGATTACGTACCGGTCACCCTACTGACAAATACGTATTCTCTATACTTCGATAAAATCAGACAATTTGACTAATATCAAAATCAGAGAATAAGACTTTCTGGAAAACTTATCTGAGTCTACTATAGGCTCTATAAGCCGGTATACCAAACTGTGATCTTAGCAGAATACAAACTCTATGGCCATTCTAGAATGAACTCTTCAAACAAAGAAATCACGACGGATCTCTCATTCGAAAAAATCACTCAAGAACGCCACTTTGCATTCTTTAGCCAAAAACATAGTTTAATATCAACATTAACCAACAAATCTCTAATTGTTCAATTAGTACGACCAGAGAGAGGTATTCTCAGAATCTACAATAGACTATTGAGAATAACCTTTCTCATTGTCATACTATAAAGATCAAACCTTTATCAAGCTCACTGTACTTATGCTGCGCAAATAATTTGCACACTTTATGAACGATTCATAACCAAAGCCTAATCAAGTTCTAAACTCGATCGTAATAAGCAATGAAGAATTTTAGATCTATGGTTCAATGCTAAGTTCCGGAATTGATATCAAATATTGCTCCCACTACAAGTTATAGGATAATTTTTTTCGATAAGAAAACAACATAATCATTAAGTATCAAATACTTTGTAAATGATTCTTACATCCTATTAGACTTATACAGATGTTGTCTAAGGGTCTTTTCATCTTATTAATTGCGTAGTTCCATTACAGTTTATCATTCTCACATTTGACTTCACTAAGTCAAGTCATTTTTACAATCTTCAACATCCAATGTTAATCACCAAGTAACAAAACAATTTTATTACTCGGGATCGTAGAAAAGATATTCTATCAAACAGAATATAATATTCTATTAAATAGAATAAATGATAAACTTTTCACTTGTACCTCCAAGGCACAAGTACTTTATAACCATTATACAAAAGAAAGACTCAAATCTTAAACTTTTCAAGATTCGAATTTTCTATTATACATATCATATATGTAACTGTAGAAACAAATGGAACCTAAATTAAAGAGACGAAATAACGTTACTGGAGCATAACCCCAAAAGCATTGAAAACAAATTCGATAACTCTCAATATCAACGAATCAAATCATATAAGATTCGATAACTCCCACTGACCAATTCCATCAAAATGGAATCGTGGAAGTTTAATATTGAGTAAGAATCATATTCATTAAATAACTATAGAACTAATTGCCTTAAATTGATGCGTTTGATCAAATCAAACATCTTTGAGCAATTCAAAGACACGCAATGAATTTCTAAAGATACAGTTTTCAACACTACAGATAAAATATCTTTGAACTAATCAAAATATTATATCCGAGTTTCATTAGAAACATATTGACAGTTCTTGAACAATTCAAAACGTTCAACATGTTCTCTATTAGAAACACGTAACTAAGTTATGACAATTCATCAACTGAGTTACGAAGCAAAGAAAACTCTACAAGGCAATTTCTAATTCATTAAACCACATACATCCAATGTATTAGTTTAATAAATCTTATGGTCCAATGACAATCATTGGTTAAATGAGATTTAATCACAACCTGGATACAATATTCATTAAATAGATAAAGATATATGGTGTGAACTCGTATCAGACCATCATTTATCATAAGGAACAAACATCCAATGCTTTTGTGATAAAAACTCATAAAGCATGGTTCTAAGTTTTTATTTTACCAAATATTTTTCTTAATGTTTATCTTTACATAAATAACACTACTAGTCGTTTTAAAATATGTAACAATTGTTTATACAGAACAAGTAACTATCCAATAGTCACAAGTTCTGATATCAAATATCAAATATCAAAACAGTTATTAAACATTATTTTAATTAAATAGATGGGAGATCCGGTATCCAATACTTATAGTTGTCATATTATGAGAATCGAAATTCTCTATACGCAACTATACGCATCTCCTTTATTGAGCTTTATAATTTGCGTTCAATTATTCACAACAATTGCAAATGATTGATTAGCAAATTGTGTCAGACACTTGACTTCTAAAAGTCACTAAAGCTAAGAAACGTCATTAACAGATAAACAAATACTAAAGGGGTTTTCTTAATGTCGGTCAAGAATCTCGAGACATGAACTATTCAAGTCAATTCTTACTGCATAAGAAACTATCTTTTCTAGATAATTATATCCTAAAGTAGATATACTATTTAGATTACCTATCGTGACTTAGTAACTAAGTCACAAACCATCTTGATTTACAAGGAAATCTAACAATATCTAAGTCTACTGTCTTTCTAGAACCTATTCTAGAACTACGCAACCATAGGTAAAGTTAGAAAACCTATTCAAATAATAGACATGCATGAATTAGAATCATAAGTCTATAAACAGTATAGAGTAAAGGAAAACAAGAGTAGTAAATTCCATAATATTACTGTAGGCACTGCATTTTTACACATAAGTCCCTATGATGAGTCTCATTTTGGAGACACTACCTTTTAAGTCACGGAGGTCACGGGAAACGGACATCGGAAGGGGAAATTCAGAATAAACAAGGTTCACTATTTTCGTTAGTGCTGCGTTCGTGTTTACGTTCGAACGTCAAACGGATTGCGGGCATTCGTGCCGCGTTCGAGGAAGCGTTCGAACGGTGTCGGTAATTCTGGTTTTGCTGCTAGCCTCACATCCAGCCCATTTAGCCCCCCAAAGCCCATAAAACACATCCCAATTTAAATAAATAAATATTAATTAAAACATTAACTAAATAAGATAATAACTAAAATAATTAAATGATTAAATAAAACATATACCAAACATAAAATAAACAATTACCAACTTAAACTAAAATCATGCCTAAATTAAACAAATCACACACTAAATCAAAATATAGTCATGCCTAATTAAAATCAATCAACCAATTATATTCCCAATCTAATAAGATTATTCCCAAACTTAAAATATTGTATTCCTAATCCAAGCCAATCAAATATTCAACCTTCCCTATCTAGCCAAGATTTGTCCCCCCTCAATCTTTGACTTCCCTTAACCAAACCAAATCAAATCTCTTGACTTCCCTTAACCAAACCAAATCAAATCCCTTTCCTTGTCAAACCTAACCCTTTGCCTATAAAAAGAACCCTTCACCAACCTTCTCAAGGCTAGCTAGCTAGTCCCTAACTCACACACAACACACATAAAAAAAAATTACAGGAAGAAGACACCAAAAACCAGTAAGCAAAAGATAAAGAGGAAACGGCAGCGAAACCACAAGGAAACAATAGTAAAAGACAGAGAACGACGACTCAAAACAGTAAAGACAACGAACGAGAACAGTGAACCGGGAGAGTTGCGGAGCATCCACCCTTCCGACGATCGTGTACCGTACATCCGAGAGGTGATTTAAAAGGTTAGACCTGAGGGTACCTTTTCATTAGCTTATATTCATTTTTTTATTTATTATTATGAATTCTATTCGCATGAGAGTCGTTTATGGATGCATGTTGTGGTCTTTGAGTAGATAAATATGCATGAATTATGAGATGTAATATGTTGTGGGTATTGGATGAATGAGAGATGTGTCAACTCTCGCGGTATATCGGATGGAAACCCGGACATAAATTTCATAGCCGATTCCGAATGGACGGTAATATGATCTGTACTCGGGCCACAACTCCACGTACCGCTTGGGTAAACGGCACCATCTTTCTTTTGTTTTATGTTGCTTTTGTTTATTTAGTTTTCTTTACTTGAATTCAATACGTTGTTTATTTATGCATGATTCAATCAAGCGCATGGGCTTAGTGAGTTAGTCCAAAGGTCCTCCATTTGGGAGACAAAGAGCTGAAAAGGCCACCTTTGTGACACTACTTCGCCGCGCCGGTTGATGTGTGTTCGGTGGATGCGAGATACGTTCAATCGGGCATACTTAGTTTGATATTATTGAGTTTATCTTTTATGCATGGTTCAATCAAGCGCATGGGCTTAGTAAGTGGAATGAAAGATCCCTTATGGGGAGGGGTTAAAACCCGTTACCACGATGCTTTGCCGCGCCGGTTGATGTGTGTTCGGATTGGATGTAAGATGTCTTCAATCGGGCATACTTGGTTGATATGATTGGTTCTATTTATGCATGATGTGATGTGACGCGCATGGGCTTAGTATGATGGTCTAAAGGTCCTCTCTTTGAGAGATCAAGAGCCCCCCAAAAGGCAACCTTTACGGCAGTACTTCGCCGCGCCCCTTTATTTTGTTGTTTATGTATTGCGTCTCATTTCATGCATCAGGTCTGTTCCCGTTCGAACGTGTTTACGAACGCCATACGAACGCGCATGCATTTTTGCCTTATCATGCATCAGGTCTCATTTCCGTTCGAACGCGTTTACGAACGCCATACGAACGTGAGCATTCTGTTTCATTTCCGTTCGAACGCGTTATCAAACGCCATACGAACGCGAGCAGTCTGTTTTATTTCCGTTCGAACGCGTTATCAAACGCCATACGAACGCGAGCATTCTGTTTCATTTTCGTTCGAACGCGTTATCAAACGCCATACGAACGCGAACTTTCTGTTTACCGTTCGAACGCGTTTACGAACGCTACACGAACGCGCACACACTGAACTGAGTTTGTCTTATCATATTCATGCATAATTGCCTCTTGGTTGATCTTTCTTGTGTTATGTAGCCAACTGTATTATTTGTATTCAAGCATGATTAGGCTGTTAGCATGTTATTTGGTTAATAGGTTCATGAGATAGTACTCAAGCATGATTATGTTGTTCTTAGTTTTCCATATCATAGGATTGAAATATGTTCATGAGATTGCCATGTGATGTTGCATGTTGTGATGAACTTGTTGATGTATGCATATGAATTTAGAAGCATGATATCTTTGGAAATAAATGTTATTTAAGCCTAGTTAAATTATCACATAAATCCTTTTATTACAAGTGACATAAGTAAGGGACCATTCCGAACCCAACGGTTTGAGGTCTTCCCTTGCGAGGGGAGAGTGCGGCCTTAAATCTTTGTCCCGTTCACACCGGGTGGCGACTCCATGTTATTCAGTACTTCCCAAACTAGGCCGCGAGCCTAGGAACGGCGTCGTCCAGGTCATGTGTCCCCACAGTCTGGCGACTCCACTGGGGATAGAGAATTGGCCCCGAAATATTGACTTGTGATGTTTGGATTTATGTTTTAATTGACCGTGTCTATAGTGGATAAAGTGAGGGTTTAATCAAAGGCATTTTTAGGCTAGGTAATGGTTTGGTGTCCTCCTTCATTCACTACCTTTCTAGAAGGAAAAGCTGTGAAGGCACCTAGATAGAGCCATCTACTCGTAGCCTATTGTGATAGACTAATTTGGATGACTCGTTGTTTATTCCTGACAACAAGCGATAAGAGCCTAAGAGGCTTGGGTATTTAAGTGAGCCTCGCTCCACATTCCCTCTGGGGGATCTACAATGGAAAATCCATTTGACAGTCCGTCACACACCATAGCTCATTGGCACGTACCGTAGTGTATAAAAAGGGGTGCGCTCACTTGGTTGCTCGAACCCTTGAGTGGGGAGACCTAGTTGTGGGCCATCCTTCGCCGGTGAGAGCCTTTGTCTATACTCTTACTAACCCACCCATAGACCGGGTTGGCTAAAGTAGCAATTATTTCCTTGAATATGTGCTTGTGGACCATCCTCATTTGGATGCAGTTGGACTATTGTCAGAAATGCGGGCTTGTTGGGCCATTTAAACTGGGGCAAGTTCGTACCTTATGACTATTAGGCCAAAAGCTTCTGAAATGTTGATGAGCCATTGTAGAAATTATTGTTGTATGTTTGCATTATCTTTCTTTGTGCTTGTGTTCGGAACATTACCATTTGGATTTAGTTGGACTCTTGTCATGAGATGTGAACTCGTTGGGCCATTTAAACTGGGACGAGTCCACTCCTATGGCAGTTAGCCCAAAACTTCTAAAATGATGATGGGCCGATTTGTGTGCAAATTTTAAAGAGTTGATATATTTCTTGTATCACATGCATCACATGTATCACATGCACCTCATGCATACATGCACCATGTTAACTCCCTTTTGATTTAAAAGCCATCATAGATGCATGTTGGTTAGGGAAGATGACAGACTTGTCAAAAGACCAAGCAGCCACCAAGAATACTGGCAGAAGACCTAGCTCAATGGGATAGGAAACCCAATCATGCATGCATGCATACACGTAACACATTTTGCATCCCTTTTGTGTTTGTTCTGTTTTGTAATAACAGGTTTCAGAAGAGAAAAAGAGAAAGCGGCAAAGACAAGACAACCAGAATCAGTAACATATGAGTAGTAGTTTTGGGGATGAGTCCCAGGGTCGAGGCCCACATCGTCAGAGTGTTGGAATGAATCCCAGGGCCGAGGCCCACATCAGCAGAATTTTGGAATGAATCCCAGGGCCGAGGCCCACATCAGCAGAATTTTGGAATGAATCCCAGGGTCGAGGCCCACATCAGCAGAATTTTGGAATGAATCCAGGGAATGAATCCCAGGGTCGAGGCCCACATCAGCAGAATTTTGGAATGGATCCAGGGAATGAATCCCAGGGTCGAGGCCCACATCAGCAGAATTTTGGAATGGATCCAGGGAATGAATCCCAGGGCCGAGGCCCGCATCAGCAAAATTTTGGAATGAATCCGAGGGTCGAGGCCCACATCAGCATCAATCTGGGGGCGAGGCCCATGACAGTAGCAGTTGGGGCCGAGGCCCACTTCAGCAATCAGTTTTGGGGATGAGTCCCAAAGGTCGAGGCCCACATCAGCATCAATCTGGGGGCGAGGCCCATGTCAGTAGCAGTTGGGGCCGAGGCCCACTTCAACATCAGTTTTGGGGATGAGTCCCAGGGTCGAGGCCCACATCAAACACAGTTTGGGAATGAGTCCCAGGGTCGAGGCCCACATTACATCAGTATCAGTCTTGCCGGGTATGGCATTCTGGGGGCGAGGCCCACATTACATCAGATCAGTTCTGCCGAGAACGGCACTCCGAGAATGGAGATATAGTCCGGGAATGGACAGCTCGAGAATGAACAAGCCGAGAATGGCAATCCAAGAATGGAGCAGAGTTCAAGAATGAACAAGTCGGAAATGACACTCCGAGAATGGAGATATGGTCCGAGAATGGACAGTTCAAGAATGAACAAGCCGAGAATGGCAATCCAAGAATGGAGCAGAGTTCAAGAATGAACAAGTCGGAAATGACACTCCGAGAATGGAGATATGGTCCGGGAATGGACAGTTCAAGAATGAACAAGCCGGAATGGCACTCCAAGAATGGAAGCACGGTTCGGGAATGAACCACCTCACAGTAACGGTTCGGGAATGAACCACCTCACAGTAACGGTTCGGGAATGAACCACCTTACAGTAACGGTCCGGGAATGGACCACCTTACAGTAACAGTTCAGGAATAAAGCCTGCATCTAGTTCGGTTCAGGAAGAAAGCCTGCATTCAGCTCAGTACGGGAATAAAGCCCACATTCAGTACAGTTCAGGAAGAAAGCCTACAAACTCGGGAATAAAGCCCACATTCAATACAGTTCGGGGACAAAGCCCACAGTTAACACAGTCAGGGAACAAAGCCCAGGGGAAGAAAGCCTCATATCAGTATAAGTTTGAGAACAAAGCTCATGGGGAATAAAGCCTCATGTCAGTACAGTTCGGGAATAAAGCTCGGGAGGAATAAAGCCTCATCTCAACAGTTCGGGAATAAAGCTCGGGAGGAATAAAGCCTCATCTCAACACAGTTCGAGAACAAAGCTCGGAGGAATAAAGCCTCATCTCAACAGTTCGGGAATAAAGCTCGGAGGAATAAAGCCTCATCTCAACACAGTTCGAGAACAAAGCTCGGAGGAATAAAGCCTCATCTCAACAGTTCGGGAATAAAGCTCGGGAGGAATAAAGCCTCATCTCAACACAGTTCGAGAATGAACAAGCCGGGAATGGCAATCCAAGAATGGAGCAGAGTTCAAGAATGAACAAGCGGGAATGGCACTCCAAGAATGGAAGCACGGTTCGGGAATGGACCAACTTACAGTAACAGTACGAGAATGGACACCTTACGGTAACGGTTCGGGAATGGACCACATCACAACACGGTTCGGGAATGAACCAGGGGTCGCAGCACCTCACCACCCAAATCAACTCAACACATGGTAAGTCAAGTGGCAGCTGGCGAGCCAGGTAAGTAGAAATGCATTGCATAACTTTGATAGGATTGTCACTGTTGCACATTACACAAGTCCCATCAAAGTGGGGGCGACTGTAGGCACTGCATTTTTACACATAAGTCCCTATGATGAGTCTCATTTTGGAGACACTACCTTTTAAGTCACGGAGGTCACGGGAACGGACATCGGAAGGGAAAATCAGAATAAACAAGGTTCACTGTTTTCGTTAGTGCTGCGTTCGTGTTTACGTTCGAACGTCAAACGGATTGCGGGCGTTCATGCCGCGTTCGAGGAAGCGTTCGAACGGTGTCGGTAATTCTGGTTTTGCTGCTAGCCTCACATCCAGCCCATTTTGCCCCCCAAAGCCCATAAAACACATCCCAATTTAAATAAATAAATATTAATTAAAACATTAACTAAATAAGATAATAACTAAAATAATAAATGATTAAATAAAACATATACCAAACATAAAATAAACAATTACCAACTTAAACTAAAATCATGCCTAAATTAAACAAATCACACACTAAATCAAAATATAGTCATGCCTAATTAAAATCAATCAACCAATTATATTCCCAATCTAATAAGATTATTCCCAAACTTAAAATATTGTATTCCTAATCCAAGCCAATCAAATATTCAACCTTCCCTATCTAGCCAAGATTTGTCCCCCCTCAATCTTTGACTTCCCTTAACCAAACCAAATCAAATCTCTTGACTTCCCTTAACCAAACCAATCAAATCCCTTTCCTTGTCAAACCTAACCCTTTGCCTATAAAAAGAACCCTTCACCAACCTTCTCAAGGCTAGCTAGCTAGTCCCTAACTCACACACAACACACATAAAAAAAAAATACAGGAAGAAGACACCAAAAACCAGTAAGCAAAAGATAAAGAGGAAACGGCAGCGAAACCACAAGGAAACAATAGTAAAAGACAGAGAACGACGACTCAAAACAGTAAAGACAACGAACGAGAACAGTGAACCGGGAGAGTTGCGGAGCATCCACCCTTCCGACGATCGTGTACCGTACATCCGAGAGGTGATTTAAAAGGTTAGACCTGAGGGTACCTTTTCATTAGCTTATATTCGTTTTTTTATTTATTATTATTGAATTCTATTCGCATGAGAGTCGTTTATGGATGCATGTTGTGGTCTTTGAGTAGATAAATATGCATGAATTATGAGATGTAATATGTTGTGGGTATTGGATGAATGAGAGATGTGTCAACTCTCGCGGTATATCGGATGGAAACCCGGACATAAATTTCATAGCCGATTCTGAATGGACGGTAATATGATCTGTACTCGGGCCACAACTCCACGTACCGCTTGGGTAAACGGCACCATCTTTCTTTTGTTTTATGTTGCTTTTGTTTATTTAGTTTTCTTTACTTGAATTCAATACGTTGTTTATTTATGCATGATTCAATCAAGCGCATGGGCTTAGTGAGTTAGTCCAAAGGTCCTCCATTTGGGAGACAAAGAGCCGAAAAGGCCACCTTTGTGACACTACTTCGCCGCGCCGGTTGATGTGTGTTCGGTTGGATGCGAGATACGTTCAATCGGGCATACTTAGTTTGATATTATTGAGTTTATCTTTTATGCATGGTTCAATCAAGCGCATGGGCTTAGTAAGTGGAATGAAAGATCCCTTATGGGGAGGGGTTAAAACCCGTTACCACGATGCTTTGCCGCGCCGGTTGATGTGTGTTCGGATTGGATGTAAGATGTGTTCAATCGGGCATACTTGGTTGATATGATTGGTTCTATTTATGCATGATGTGATGTGACGCGCATGGGCTTAGTATGATGGTCTAAAGGTCCTCTCTTTGAGAGATCAAGAGCCCCCCAAAAGGCAACCTTTACGGCAGTACTTCGCCGCACCCCTTTATTTTGTTGTTTATGTATTGCGTCTCATTTCATGCATCAGGTCTGTTCCCGTTCGAACGCGTTTACGAACGCCATACGAACGCGCATGCATTTTTGCCTTATCATGCATCAGGTCTCATTTCCGTTCTAACGCGTTTACGAACGCCATACGAACGTGAGCATTCTGTTTCATTTCCGTTCGAACGCGTTATCAAACGCCATACGAACGCGAGCATTCTGTTTTATTTCCGTTCGAACGCGTTATCAAACGCCATACGAACGCGAGCATCTGTTTCATTTCTGTTCGAACGCGTTATCAAACGCCATACGAACGCGAACTTTCTGTTTACCGTTCGAACGCGTTTACGAACGCTACACGAACGCGCACACACTGAACTGAGTTTGTCTTATCATATTCATGCATAATTGCCTCTTGGTTGATCTTTCTTGTGTTATGTAGCCAACTGTATTATTTGTATTCAAGCATGATTAGGCTGTTAGCATGTTATTTGGGTAATAGGTTCATGAGATAGTACTCAAGCATGATTATGTTGTTCTTAGTTTTCCATATCATAGGATTGAAATATGTTCATGAGATTGCCATGTGATGTTGCATGTTGTGATGAACTTGTTGATGTATGCATATGAATTTAGAAGCATGATATCTTTGGAAATAAATGTTATTTAAGCCTAGTTAAATTATCACATAAATCCTTTTATTACAAGTGACATAAGTAAGGGACCATTCCGAACCCAACGGTTTGAGGTCTTCCCTTGCGAGGGGTGAGTGCGGCCTTAAATCTTTGTCCCGGTTCACACCGGGTGGCGACTCCATGTTATTCAGTACTTCCCAAACTAGGCCGCGAGCCTAGGAACGGCGTCGTCCAGGTCCTGTGTCCCCACAATTACACACTGACTGAGTTATGGATTTTAAACCTAGCAATGTCTCCCACTACTTTACGTAATACCGTGATCCCCAATGGACAATGGAAATTCAATAATTAAATTGAATTTCATAGTGAGAGTAGGATCCCATGAATATATTTTGACTCACAGCTTTGGTATGATATCGCCTACGTATATTCATTAGGTAGAAAACTCTTTATAAATCACTCACCAGTGACTCCTGGTTTCGGTCCTGACCGTTTCTCGCTGTGACAGCTTTGGCACGTTCACAGGGAGGCGTATCAAGGCTACACTTGTCAATGACAAACTCAAGCTACCAGTGTAGTCTTGACAGCTTTGGCACGTTCAGGATTTCCACTTTCACTTGAATTTATCCAGTATCAATATACAACAGGTATGGATAATAATCCTATAACTACACCATCACAACTTTGGCATGATCTCGGATGCACTTATAGAAAAACCTATAAACCGTACTGACAAGACTGACCAAGAAACATGTATCCAATACACATTACTTTACAGACATATTTAAAAGCGGGAATTTTCCTACGGAAGCTATACTCTACATCCAATGCAGAATTTTAATCTAAATCATTTTCTAAAAATTTCAATTCTACTTTAGAAAACATAACCCGCTCTGATACCATTTTTGTTGGGGTTTTGGGTGATAGGCGCAGCGGAAGCGCGGGTTCGGGCGAAATCATAATTTAAAACTTTTTTAAATTTCTGAATAAATTATTCAATATCTAATATGAATAATTTATTCATATTTCATCTAAACCTATTTATTCAATATCAAATATTGACATAAATAAGGTTTAAACTTCGTGAAACTTTTACGAAAACCGTTTTTCCAAAAAAATGACGCAAAACACATTTTCAACTGAACCGACCACCCGACTTATGGGGACTGCCCATGTCAGCCCCAATAGTGTCAGGGAAGTTCATGGGCTGCCCGAACAGTAACAGATTCACTGTTTGGATAGTCGTCACCCGGTTGGCTCAAAATCCACCCGGTAACACTGTTTTTGGCCGTTTTCACTTATTTCAACTCGGAAACACTTTCAGGAAATTGTTCCAACACCCAAAATACATCCAAAATATTCAAAAAAAAAAAAACATATTTTTCATCAAAAAAATCAGCAAACTTCCACGTCTGATCCATAAACCAATTTTTTTCAAATTTCATGTTTTAAATTCAATTTTCAAGATTAATCTAATTAATCAAAAACACCAAATCAAAGTCACCACATATGAACAACCCAAGAATAATTATAGATACCATAAGAGTGGTCATAACACTATAGAATAGCAACTCTTCATCAAATGAATAAATTGGAAACTTATTACACTAATTCCATCCAATTCACTTCACACATGTATCTATACTTCCATATCCATCCATCACAACCAAAAGCCCCAAATTTATGAAAAAGAAGAAACCCTAGGATCTCATAAGATAATCAAGAAACATGAAACAAAATTTCTAAGCTAAGGTATTTGAAGGATTACCTTTAATCTTTTAATTCCTTAACCTTTTTTTCTTGATTTTCTTCTTTCTCTTCCTTGAATCATCAAACATGACTGGGAGAGTGTTTTTGGGTTAATTTTTGGCCATGGCTGATTCAAAATGAAGAAAATAAAATTTTCAGAATAAAAGGAAGACCAAAACCGACTTTTAGGGGTATTTGAGTCATTTTTCAAATTTAATCCAATTAAATAAATCAAACTTTATGATAAAAAATCATATTTGCCCACATAAAGTTTAATTAAATCACGCCATATGTCACCAATAATAATTAAACATTTTTCATAACAATTATGAAAAAGTTTATCAATTAATTATTCAAATATTTAACATTTAATGTAATGGATTAGATTAGAGCCACGAGCTTAGTTGATCACAGTTGTCTGAGTTTTGGTTCGCAAACACAGATGCGCAACATCTGACATCTTGGGGAGATGAAGTAAAAAGAGTATTTGATGGATGTGAAGGGCGTTTAAGGAAGACCATTATGCCTTCACATCTTCCTAGGGAAGATTCATAAACCATATGAAAACTTTTCAGTTAGCGATGAAAGAAATAAAATTATTATGAAAAGGGAATCTTTGGCAATATGTGTAGCAATATGACCTGATAATTATAGCTATATGAGAATTTACAAGAAGCCAAAATCCGAGAAAATTGGCTTGATCTGTACCACCATCGTTTTTACATTTCCCAACATCAACTAACCAACTCGTTGATACCGAGAACTATGGGTCAGGTGTTGATAGTGATTTTTCACCTCGAGAAAGTTCAAATAATGATGAGGGTTGAAATGAGATTTTTACTTGGCCAAAAGAGGATGATGAAGGTCCAATGGCCTAGAGAGGATGAAGTCAGACAGAGAGATCCGACCCTACTATACATAAGAGTTATCGCGAGGCCAAATTTTGTTGATGATGAAGAAAGTGGGGACACCGACCCGACCTAAAGAGGAAATGTTAGATTGGCAGTATTTGAATGTTTATGGAAGCCGACCCAAGATGGTCTATGCTACTAACCTGACCTGATTTAGGAAGTCAGAGGAAGTCTGACCAAACATCATTCACCTCGGTATGCCGACCCCTGGATATTTTATACTTGAAGGCATATGATGTATGCCCTACTTGGAAGTTTGAGCTTCCAGAAGGTTGATGTGACGGGAGTTAGTCAACGGCTCTCCTTGGGAAGAGACCCTGCTAGACGGAACAGTATTGGGATAGTTGAATTGTTGGTTGTCACATCAACAAAGTGTGCAACATTGGCTAAAAGATTGAAGTGATAGATTTCTATTGAATAGTTGGGGAAAATGAGCATGGGCTAGGATGGCCTGATGGTGACGGCTGACGTCATTGGTTGGTGGAATAGCAGATTTTGGAAGCCTATATAAAGAGGATTGAGATTTATATTCAAGGGTTAGCATTTTTCGCGTCTCATTACTTGTAAAAAAGAGCTTCTAAACTAGTGATAGAGAGAGAAAGTTGGTCAGTTCATGATCACTTTAGAGATTTATACTGGACTTATCATAAGACTAGAGATGTTTAATTATAATCTTATTTTCATTCCTCACTTATAGCTCGAGTTGGTCTCAACCCCGAGCAGGTAAAAAAAGATATACCCCATTTTTACTCATGTGGAAGTAGGTTGGACCCACTCTCTGCCGAACCACGTTAATCCATATCTCCGTGATTTTCCTGTCTACTTACTAAGTTTGTTTTGGTTTCCTACTAACCAAATAAATTCACTGCTGATTGAGATTTATTTAAGGAGTTGACTTCACAAATTGCTCTTGGAGCGAAAAACAGCCGAAGGAAATGAATGTTTAGGGTTTGAATGAATCTGTATGAAGAGCTAAGGGAACAAATGGACTGATGCTAAAGATTGAAATGAATGCTGAAAAACTTATGAGTGCTCTGGTTTTCAAAGGAGACGGCTGTGATATTTTGATTTTGTTTGAGCTAGGGTTTCAATTATTTGGATTTTAAAATTAAAAAAATAATTTAAATATATTTATTATACATAAAGTTAAGAAAAAAAATATTAAATATATTTTTGGTACAGTGGAAACTTATTTAGATATGTGTTTTTGTATCCAAGTCGCAGGTTCGAAACATGGTAGTGTTTAATTTCTTATAATGTTATTTTTAAATATATATATATATATATATATATATATATTTTTTTATATATATATATGATAGATTATATTTTATCATAAATCTCATAAAGTTTGTGACAGATTAAATTTCTATCATAAAACTGTCACAATAATTCGTGATAGAATATATTTTATCATAAGTTTGTCATAAAATTTCGTGATAGCCTTTCACAAACTTTCGTGATGGACAAAATTCAATCATAAGTGTATCATAAATTTTCTAATAGAAAAAATTATGTTATTAGTCTATCAGATATGTGATAAAAAGATTTTTTCAAGAAACTGTCATGAATTATCTCTTTAAAAAAAAGTTTGTTTTCATGTAGTGATAGAATAACTACAAAAATTATTATTAATGAATATTAGATTTTAAGTTATTGAATAGAAGAATTTTATCCAGTTACCCTATTTCTCTGCTATTGTTCCCTGTATCATGGCCAAGGACAAATTAGAATCTCTCATTGAAAATGAATGATTTGTATATGATTAATACACACAATGGAAAAAAAGAGAGAATTGTTTGACCGCATAGTGGAGAAAGAGAGGGATGGCATTACTCATGTTGGGATAACGTGGACAGAGAGCGGATAGCAGGTTTGAAGAAATTGATTGGGTGGCGGAGAGATAGGAATGCGGAAGAGGACATGGTCATATCACGTGGGCTGATGTAGGGTATTTTAAGAAATAAACAAATAGAGGAGTGTCATTAGTATTTTAGTGGAGTGTCAAAAGCTTGACTCATCAAAGACTATCCCACCCCTCGCACTCGAGTAAATCTTTGGTGCAACAGTGGTATGGATGACGTGGTACTAGGGATGGCAGTGGGTATGGTATGGTGCGGGTTTGTCATTACCAAACCCGCACCCGCATATGTAAATAAATTACCAAACCCGCACCATACCCGTTGCGGGTTTTAATTTTCATTACCAAACCCGCACCGCATATAAAAATAAATTACCAAACCCGCATTGGTACCCAACAGATTTTTTGCGGGTTTTTTAAAATATTGAATTACTTTGTGTTATTAATAATATAATTTTTTTAATTAAATAATTTATTTTTAATTGCTAGCTGTAGTTTTCACATTTGTTTTTCGTTTGACATATACAACATGCAATGTATGTATATACCGTACATAGATAACATAATGTATGAAAGACTCGGTATCATATGTTTATTTTTTCATATAAACATAATTAAAACGAGTTTTTCCCTTCATAATTATAATGATCTAAGTTAGCCAACTCAATCGACAATAAACTAAAAAGTAATCATCAATCTTTGGTCATATTTTTTTATGCTAATTGTAATGAAAGTGATGCTTACAAAGCACAAGTGGTGTAAGTGTAATGAAGAAGCACGAAAGCTATTGAAGTTGCAGCAAACACTAGTTTGTTTTGCTCCTCTCCCGTTTCTGATCATATGAACTTAATCCAAATTTTTGTATTATAATTTTATTAACAAGTGTGATTAAAAAAAACAATAATAGTCATGCAAAAAATCTTCAGATTGGCAGGTTGCGGGCTGCGACTGAATGAGAGTGTGGAACTGTGGATTAATGTTTTAGGTTTAGGTTTTGTTAGTTATTTTTATATGAAGGTTTTATTATATTGTCTTAAAAATATTAATTAATAAAAAATAATATTGCAGGTATGCAGATACCTGCAGCGGATACCCGCATTTTTTTCTTAATTACCAAACCCGCACCGCACCCGCAGCGGGTTCTACTTTAAATTACCAAACCCGCACCGCACCCACTAATATATTTACCAAATCCTACCCATGCGGGCGGGTTTTTGCGGGTTTGCGGGTTTGTGGGTAAAATTGCCATCCCTACGTGGTACCACCAACCAATTAAAAATAACATGTTTAATTTTCTTCCTATTTTTTAGTTGTTTTTTTTTTACTTTTTAGCACGCGTGGCAAATGATGATTGACTTGTTGCATGGATGACGTGGTACCACTGTTGCACCAAAGATTTTCTCCTCGCACTCACGTCAGTCCTAACGATCATCTCGATAGGTGTATACACACCCAAAAAATACACATTAGGCATAAAAAAAATCATTTTTTGATTTAATATTTTTATTTGGGTATTTGAGTGTCGGTGAAAACCCCACCGCCAAATTATCTTTTCCGGACTTAAGCTGGTTAAGTAAAATCCCGGCTGTCACATACTCTTACAAAAAACGCACTCCCTGAAATCGAATCTAGGACCTCAAAGTTTGATATAGAATTTTACACAATCAAGCCATGTCCCTTAGGGATTTATTTCTCCTATACATGTATATGTATGTATTTTTATAACTTTGTAGCCGACATGGAGATAGCAACGCTCACCATCACTTCGTAAGAAACCAAGCGTGGCTACCAAATTAAATTCATTATATGCCCAAATCTAAAACATCCAAACACATCTCTTTCTCTGATCTATTGGCCACTCCATTTTTTCACCAAACCCCACAATCCCAATCCACGGCCACCTTTATCTCTCTCGTGGTCCGAAATCAAAAATCTATTAAATTTGTTAGAAATTGAATTGAATAATCTTTGTATTTTAATTTAATGGTAATTACAATGTAATAGCTTTTATGAATGCAATACAAGAAACCAATAATATAAAAGAAAAATCTAAATATGTACAGTAATAATAGAAATCGAAATCTTTCTAAAATAGAGAATTATAATAGGAAATTGATATTATAATTGCCATTTTAATATAATATATTTAATACCCCCCTCAAATTCAAGCTGGTGGAAGGGAAACAAGCTTGAGTTTGGAAATCAACTCACGAAAGTGCCCTGAAAGTTGAGGTTTGGTAAAGAGATCAGCAGGTTGCTATGCAGAGAGAATTTCACGAAGTCGGACAGTGCCTTGACTGATATGTTGATGAACAAAGTGACAATCGATTTCGATGTGTTTCGTACGCTCATAATAGACATTATTATGCGCGACGTAAATGACATTTTTGTTGTCACAATGGAGATGGGTAGCATGGGAATGAGGAACACCCATATCACCGAGAAGCCAGCGAAGCCAAATGATTTCTTGAGTAGTATCAGCAATCGCACGATATTCAGTACTGGAGCGAGAAACAACCGATTATTTCTTGCTACGCCAAGAAATATGAGAGTTTCATAAGAAGATGCAGAGACCAATTGTAGACTTTCAATCAGAAGCGTACTTACCCTGAAATAGATAATATCCAATCTGATCAGAGAGCACCTCAAGACCAAAAAAATAATTGAGAGTACTAAGATCGTTCATCTCAAAGTGGTATTGACGTGCATATCATCCCACTTGATAATCATATCATCCACATAAAAAAAAAAAATAATAATAGAGTCATGATCTGTCTACCAAATAAAACTACAGAATCATAAGCACTGAAAGTGAACTCAAGTTGATGAATAATGGTGCTGAATTTCTCAAACCATACACGAGAAGCTTGTTTAAGACCATATAATGCCCGATGAAGTTTACAGACTTTATAGGGAGGATGAGGGTAGCCAAGTGGGGCTTCATGTAAACCTCTTCAGAGATGTGACCATTAAGAAATGTGTTTTTCATAATCATTTTAAATAATGCTATCTGACGAGAGGCGGCAACAACTAGGAGGCGGTTAACTAAAGTCGTAACATGAGAAAAAAAAAATTTCATAATGAATCCCTGACCGGCGTAAACACACACGTATAACGCAAGCGCACGTATCGTTCAAGTAGTATAAAAATATCGATCCCATGAGGACTTACTTCCTAATGTTGTTATTAATTATTGAATCTATTTATTTACAAATATCTAATTAAAGGGAGAATAGAATTGATTGCTTGATTGATTTGGTTGATTGTAGATTTGCTAAATAAATAAATAAAAAGATAAAAGAAAATACTAAGGAAAATATCAGATAAAAAGATATAAGGTTGTGAATTCTTTAATATCATTTAAAAGATGAAGTGATTATTTTATGTTTGTGTAATAAATCAGTTTACTAACCTGGAACACTAAATTATGTAAAAGCCTCTTCCGATGGTCAACTACAAATACCCAGTATAACTCAATTGAACCATATTCCTATGTCAACCACATTACCTGGATTCATTAAGTCTAAGTTCCAATTATGATTACCCCCGCCCGACAGGTATATTCCTATCCTGTAAGGAAATCTATTAAAGGGTTATCTATCCTCAAGGAAGATTGTGGGCTATTAAGTCTAAGGCTGAAACCTAAAATCCCTATGTCTAGTTCATTTTAGATTTACCATATCAATCTTATTGGTGATCAGACAACAAGAAGCATTAAGCTTAAGACTTATAAATAAACCTTTAAATTACCCAACTATAAAATAATCCCTTATAAACCGGTGATATTTAAAGTCATCACAACCCCTAATTAACTAACACATAACTAGGACTATAAAAAAAAATACAAAATAAAAATACTGAAAAGTAAAATAAAGTAAAATAAAATGCTAAGGTAAAAGGAATTACTTTTACTACTACTAATTTAGATATCTCCCATAAAATAATATATAAACTTGTGTTAAATTTACCAACCGACCAGTATGGCGGTATCCAGATTAAGTCAAATTAAGTCCAACCAGCCATTAAGGCGGAACCAAAAATAAATTTACCAACCGACCAGTCTGGCGGTATCCTTGATTAGTCAGGTTTAAACTAGATTAAAATTACATTACCAACCGACCAATATAGCGGTATTCCTTATTAAGTCATATTTTAAATAGTGAATATATTATTTTTAAGGGAGATTAATCTAAATAGTAACAGTAAAAGAATTACCTTTCACCCTAGCTGAAAAAGTTACTTCAACATGGTGAATAGTAAAAACTGTAAAAAGTAAAAAGTAAAAATAAATTACTATTATTATAAAAAGTAATTAAAATTATTTACAAAACTAAAAATAAATAAAAAAAAAAATAAATAAAAATTCTAGAGAGAGAAACTCTCTCAAGAGAGAGAAATCAAGAGAGAGAGAGGTGTACAAAATTCTGAAATTTCGCGCAGTATTTATAGAAATATTTTTCACTGTTCGGGCGTCGCGACTCCAAGTATCTCAGCGTCGCGACGCTGGATTTGTCGACGTGGCACGCTGAGGAGACGACACGTAGCAAGGCGGCTGACTGTTCACGCGACACGTGTCAAGGCGGCTAATTCTCACTTATTGTGATGACGTCATGATGACGTCATGCTGACGCGGCGATGACGTGGCATGACGTGGCGTGGCGGCTAACTGTTCACTGTCGGCACAATAGGATTGCGACACGTGGCGACACGTGTCAAGTTGTGATTGGCTGAGGCTGACGTGGCAAGTTGACTCGGTTGACCTGCTGACGTGGCTGATGATGTGGCACGACACGTGGCAAGGTTGACCTGTTGACCGATGATGTGGCTGATGACGAGGCAACACGTGTCAAGTCTGAGTGTCGGCAGCATATGATGATGACACATGGCACGGCGCATGTTAGCAGATGGGATGTGATGGTGACACGTGGCACGGCGCATTTTAGCAAAGTCAAAACTTCTCAAATTGTTGACCGTTGACCAGGCGCATGTTAGCAGATTCGGCTCACGCTGGGCGTCGCGGCGCGCAGTGTTCCAGCGTCGCGACGCGCAAAAGATGAAAATATCCCTGTTGACGCATTTTTGTCCGGTTTTGCCCCAAATTGCCTCCAGTGCTGTCCAAACTTTATTTATCTGCAAGATAACAATAAAACACATCAAAACGTTCATAAAACTCTAGAAACTATACAAAATATAAGTTAAATGAGTGGGAAATAGTGATAAAATAACTCATCACACCCCAAAACCTAACATTTTGCTAGTCCTCGAGCAAAATACAAAATAAAATAACTTAACAAAATTTAACTAAGCCATTTTCGTAGGGATCACGATTGCATTTAGCATATGCAACAAGCCTTTAAACCCCTAGGTGTCCCTAGTGGACGAGTTGTAGTCTCGTGAGGGTTTACAGCAATGATACCCACAAACATTTTACAAAAGTAAAAAGGTATTAAAACTAATGCACACAAAAGCAAAAAGACAAGCGAAAAGAGAATAAAGAAAGTTAGTGACTAATCAGGTGAAAATTCTACTCCAAGTTACTAGTTGTTTTGTTTTTTCTAAATTACTGAATAAGTAAATTCTCCGATTATTTTTGTCATTCTCCATATACACAGCTAACAAAATATTAATCAACTCATTTTTGCCCACAACAGTCATAAGTGCAGTTGATAAGAGAGTAATATTTTTGTCCTAAAGTTCTATCAGATTTCACACCTTTTTGTAGCAATGGAATAATTTTCTGATTTTTCTGATTTTTTCTTTGATTTTTTCTCTATTTTTTATTTATATACAATACCTTCCGTCTATGTAGCGAGCTTTGGGTCGGTGGCTCCCAAACCAGTTGGCTTTAGGGCACCAGGTGTTAAGACACCCTTACGAACTTAATTACTCAGACTTCAGATATATATATTTTTGCAGCATCTTTGATCCATGTAACGAGCTTTGGGCCAATGACTCCCAAACCAGTTGGTTTTAGGGCACTAGGTATTAAAACACCCTTACAGACTTAATAACTCGGATCTCGGACGTTTTTTTTTTTTTTTTTTTTTTTTTTTTTTTTTTTTTTTACTCCATCACTATTTAGAGATGCTTCCTCCAATTACACTATAGCACGGAATATTACAAACTTTTCAATTTTAGCTCATGTCCATATGTTTCCATGTAAGTTCATAATACTTGTCAACTGAACATATGAAGATTCATTTTAGTCAGTGTTAAGGAGAATTCACAAATTAAATAATTCAAAATGAAATAAACAAAAATTAACTTATTTCGAAATAGGTTTGAGATACGTCTCAGGAGTGGAAATTCCTTACTCGGCTATCTTTTACCAATTTCACCTTTTTAGTCAAAATAAAAACACAAAAAATGCAAAATATTTTTGTAATTTTGAAAATTTTTCAATTTTTTTGTATTTTTCGAAAAATTTTGAACTAAAAATAAAAATAACATACTACTAAAAACAAGGTACTAATCAATTAAAGAACTCCTATTGATTTTAACGGAATTTTGTTGCATAAATGAAAAATTTTAACGGAAAGCATTAACACAAAAGTAACACAAAAGTTATGCACCCCCAAACCTAAATTAAGCATTGTCCCTAATGCGTTCAAAACATAAACAAAATGTAGGAACAATGGTACCGAGTTTATGCGTCAGTCTCGTCCTCGTCGCTATCTGAAAGTGGATATGGTGGCATCTGATTCTCCTGCATTCCCATATGTCGTGCCATTCTTTGCTGCAGTTGAACCAAATATCTCAGCTTCGTTTCCACTCTGGCGACTCTCTCAGGCAAGGTACGGGATTGTGCTGCTCTGCGTGACTGTGAGGGTGGCTGCTGTGGAGCAGCTGCAGGTGCTGAGGAAGATGGTCCAGCATGTATTTGCCTCTCGGAGCTGCTGAGCTGCTGTATCAGTCGGGGAGTCAGAGCTGTCATAGGCTGCATAAGTTCTTCTTGCGGGTCAACTGGAACCATACCCAAAGTGCACAAGGAAGTGATCAGGTAAGGGTAATAAAGTCCAGCTTGCGATTGGGTAGCAGCCCAAGCAATATATGTAGAAATCAGAACTCCCACATCAATCGATAATCCCTTCATCAAACAGTACAATAAAGTCATCCTCTCTCGGGTGATAAAAGTAATATGGGTTCCTGGTATGAGAGATCTCGTAATGAATGAAACCAAACTCTCGCATCTGGTTTAAGAAATCTAGAACTCATCTTCATGTACTCCCCACTGCTGCTCATCTCCCATGTAGCATTGGGGATACACAACTCATCAGTCAGTTGCGAGATCTCAATCCCATTCCTCGACTCTGTATACTCATCTACCTCCATCTCAGGGATCCCATAGAACTTGTTGATTGTCACCGAGTCAAAGGAAACTTGTCTCCCTCTCACCATAGTATGAAAAGCGACATGCTGAGCAGCATTCGCATAAAACTCTCGGACAACTGTGATGCTCGCCGGTTTGGGTTGTTGGCAAAGTTTCTGCCAGTGTCTGTCGGCAATCACCCTGTCTATATCTGGAAATAATCCAGAGGGAATCTCAAAGCCTCTCTCAATGATTCCGACCTTCTTAGTCAGTCCCCTCACATAGCGCTGTTCTGCAGCTGCTGAGACAAATTTTGTAGTGTCAAAACTGGGTTCAGCAGATGTTGACGCTCTGGATCTCTTCGGTGGCATTTTTTTAGAAATTTCGGCAGAATCTCCTCTGTTTTCCTCAAATCCTCAACAACACAAAACAACAAAAATTACCGCAAACACTCCAAATCAATCGATCACCGCACTTCGCCCCCAATTACTACGAATCAACTTAATTCACAATCCAACACTTCGCAATTCAAAATTCACAGTCAACCAATTCACAATTCAATTTTTCAATTTACCCAATTACCAAATCAATTTTTTTATCAAATCATTACCGTATTTTCAAATTCTGATTTTGGCAGTGGTGGGTTCTCTCGGCTCTGTTGGTTTTGGCTTGGATTTCTGGTCGTTGGTTGTTGGACGGCAGTGATGGTCACGGCTTCTCTTGGTTCTGGTTTGTGTGTCTCGGCTGTGGTGGGTTCGCGGCTTTGGGTTGAAGATCCGTAATGGTCGGTCTTGTGTGGTTCGGTTCAGGCGAGACAGTGGCGATGGTTGCGGCTGGGCTGATTTATCTCAGTTTGGTTGCAGGTGATGGCTTCTGGTGTGGTTGATGATGGTGGCTCGGTGACGGCGGTTGAGTCACGGCTCTGGTTTGGTTTTGTTCGGTCGTGAGTGGTTGATGAAGATCGGTTTTGACTCGGCGAGGAAAGGGCTCGGTCACGGCGTCGGTGGCTGCTGAGTTTCGGTGGATTCGGCGAAGCTTGGTTCTTGGTGGCTGCTCACGGTGTGGATCTCGGCTGGCGAAGACTCGGTCACGGTGAAGAAGGTAGTGGCTCGCGGTGGTGATGGCTGGTTCGGTTCTGGTGGCTCGGTAAAAGCTTGGTGTTTGACATGGCGAAGGTTGCGGCTGTGGTGAAGATGGGTTCTGGTTTTTTGGTAGGTGATTGGTTGAGGATGAAGAAGATGAAGAGTGAAAGGAGATGCTGCGGCGCCCTGCTTAAGTTCTGTGATTTTGAGGCAGCGTCGCGACGCTGAATTTTTTTATTTTTTTATTTTTGGCAAAACCATGTCTTGCGACGGATAAATCCATAAGGACGCCTCTTAGAAGTGTCTTTTTACTCGGTCGTCTCCTGGATCAACTTTGTATCTTCGTGATTTTGTCAATTTTTATTTTGAAAATCCCGCTTGTACTGGCCTCTTTTGTCCTGAAAAATTCCGTTTTTAATTTTCCTGCAAAACTAACACAAAATTAAAAAGTTCACACAAAATATGAAAAATAAATTACAACAAAATTGCATGGGTTGCCTCCCTGCTAGCGCTAATTTTTCGTCTTCAGCCAGACGTGACTGAAATCCATATGTCAAGGAGGTTTGAGTGTCGTTTTGGATGTCCGATTAAAGACAATCCCGTGAGCGTTGCTTTTGAAGGGTCTCTTCCAACGGTAAAGTGGCAGAAATAATTTTTTCTCATTCAGTGCTCGTACCATCTTTTTAATCTTTGTTACTCCAGTGGTTCCTGCAAAGAAAGAAAGAAAATCAGGAGGTCTTATATGGTGTTTGACTTGGAATGGAAGTTCCATTCTGTCAAGCTTCTGGGTGATATCTTTGATTTGTACTCCCCAAAACAGCGATGTTTTTCCTGAATGCTCTGGATTTTTATTAAGGTCAGACATTTGCTCCTCCATTTGCTCTGTTTCTTGCTCCACCTGAGGATGAAAAGATGAGTCAGACATTAGGTCTTCATCCTCTGATTCGGGTGAATTGATTGGCTCAAGTAGATCTTCTTCAAACATTTGTGCAAAGCATTTTCCAAGATCTTCATTTTGAGGATTCAGAATTCTATCCTCAATTTTTGATGCAGTTGGTACAAATGTTTCAGCTTCATCATCGTCAGAATCTGAAAAATAAAAATCAAATCGAGACTTTGCCGGTTCAAGTTCCTGAACTGATACATCTGGTTGTTGATACTACTCAGCCTCCTCCTCTGTTGACGTGTCATTGTGAAATGATTGGTACTCGAAGGCTTCATCAGTGTCATCTGAAACTGGTTCTTGAGGTATATAGTTCTGGTTTTCTGTTAATTGTCTGATCTGATCTGTCATTCTCTGTATGGATTCTGTTTGACTCTGAAATTGTGCATCAAATCGAGCTGTCTGTTCTTTGAACATGTGAATCAATTGATCTTCCTCGGATGGTTCTGGTTGTTGATAAGGATCGAAGGAAGATGGTGGATAAGATGGAAAATGTGATTCTGTGAAATGTGATGGTTCTTCGTACCATGAAGGATCTTGATAGTTCTGCCACCCTGGATGGTAGTTGTATTCGCAATAATCGCTTGGGTGGTCACCATTACATATGTCACATCTCCACATTGAGTTCTGTTGAGCAAATGTAGTATTGCTTGGTTCTGGCATCCAGTGATAATCATTGGGCTCGACAACAGGCCTCAGAAAACTGGACTGTTGCTCCCAGATGTTGGGTGTATCTTCTTGTAGAGCACGTAATCTTTCAATCTCCCAGTAATGTTCCATTTTTAAGTCACCTGAAAGAGAAAGAAAGAAATAAAAATTACAGATAAAAATAAAGAAAATTAGATACAAGTAAATTAGATAGCTTCAAAATTAATAACTCAAGAAATATAAGTCCCCGGCAACGGCGCCAAAAACTTGACCGGCGTAAACACACACGTATAACGCAAGCGCACGTATCGTTCAAGTAGTATAAAAATATCGATCCCACGAGGACTTAATTCCTAATGTTGTTATTAATTATTGAATCTATTTATTTACAAATATCTAATTAAAGGGAGAATAGAATTGATTGCTTGATTGATTTGGTTGATTGTAGATTTGCTAAATAAATAAATAAAAAGATAAAAGAAAATACTAAGGAAAATATCAGATAAAAAGATATAAGGTTGTGAATTCTTTTAATATCATTTAAAAGATGAAGTGATTATTTTATGTTGTGTAATAAATCAGTTTACTAACCTGGAACACTAAATTATGTAAAAGCCTCTTCCGATGGTCAACTACAAATACCCAGTATAACCCAATTGAACCATATTCCTATGTCAACCACATTACCTGGATTCATTAAGTCTAAGTTCCAATTATGATTACCCCCGCCCGACAGGTATATTCCTATCCTGTAAGGAAATCTATTAAAGGGTTATCTATCCTCAAGGAAGATCGTGGGCTATTAAGTCTAAGGCTGAAACCTAAAATCCCTATGTCTAGTTCATTTTAGATTTACCATATCAATCTTATTGGTGATCAGACAACAAGAAGCATTAAGCTTAAGACTTAATAAATAAACCTTTAAATTACCCAACTATAAAATAATCCCTTATAAACCGGTGATATTTAAAGTCATCACAACCCCTAATTAACTAACACATAACTAGGACTATAAAAATAAAATACATAAAATAAAAATACTGAAAAGTAAAATAAAGTAAAATAAAATGCTAAGGTAAAAGGAATTACTTTTACTACTACTAATTTAGATATCTCCCATAAAATAATAGATAAACTTGTGTTAAATTACCAACCGACCAGTATGGCGGTATCCAGATTAAGTCAAATTAAGTCCAACCAGCCATTAAGGCGGAACCAAAAATAAATTTACCAACCGACCAGTCTGGCGGTATCCTTGATTAGTCAGGTTTAAACTAGATTAAAATTACATTACCAACCGACCAATATAGCGGTATTCCTTATTAAGTCAATATTTTAAATAGTGAATATATTATTTTTAAGGGAGATTAATCTAAATAGTAACAGTAAAAGAATTACCTTTCACCCTAGCTGAAAAAGTTACTTCAACATGGTGAATAGTAAAAACTGTAAAAAGTAAAAAGTAAAAATTAAATTACTATTATTATAAAAAGTAATTAAAATTATTTACAAAACTAAAAATAAATAAAAAAAATAAAAATAAAAATTCTAGAGAGAGAAACTCTCTCAAGAGAGAGAAATCAAGAGAGAGAGAGGTGTACAAAATTCTGAAATTTCGCGCAGTATTTATAGAAATATTTTTCACTGTTCGGGCGTCGCGACTCCAAGTATCTCAGCGTCGCGACGCTGGATTTGTCGACGTGGCACGCTGAGGAGACGACACGTAGCAAGGCGGCTGACTGTTCACGCGACACGTGTCAAGGCGGCTAATTCTCACTTATTGTGATGACGTCATTGATGATGTCATGCTGACGCGGCGACGACGTGGCATGACGTGGCGTGGCGGCTAACTGTTCACTTGTCGGCACAATAGGATTGCGACACGTGGCGACACGTGTCAAGTTGTGATTGGCTGAGGCTGACGTGGCAAGTTGACTCGGTTGACCTGCTGACGTGGCTGATGATGTGGCACGACACGTGGCAAGGTTGACCTGTTGACCGATGATGTGGCTGATGACGAGGCGACACGTGTCAAGTCTGAGTGTCGGCAGCATATGATGATGACACGTGGAACGGCGCATGTTAGCAGATGGGATGTGATGGTGACACGTGGCACGGCGCATTTTAGCAAAGTCAAAACTTCTCAAATTGTTGATCGTTGACCAGGCGCATGTTAGCAGATCCGGCTCACGCTGGGCGTCGCGGCGCGCAGTGTTCCAGCGTCGCGACGCGCAAAAGACGAAAATATCCATGTTGACGCATTTTTGTCCGGTTTTGCCCCAAATTGCCTCCAGTGCTGTCCAAACTTTATTTATCTGCAAGATAACAATAAAACACATCAAAACGTTCATAAAACTCTAGAAACTATACAAAATATTAAGTTAAATGAGTGGGAAATAGTGATATAAATATCACTCATCAATCCCATATTCTTGAGAAAATCTCATTACAACAAGATGAGTCTTATATCGTTCGATAGAGTCATCAGAGTTCGTCACAAAGAGATGAGGAAATGAAATGTGACCAAGATGGCTGAGGGTCATAAAAGAGCCATTAGTAGTTTGAATGGTAGGAAAATGTGATGGAGTAGATGTAGAGTTAAAGATACTGGAGTCAGAAGTCATGTGATTACAACAAGGAGATCAAAATATCAAAAGGCAGTTACTGAGATAGTAGAAGAAGCAGAGATGTTATCAAATTGGGAGGCTATGAATTGAAAGAGGGAGGCGCGATCCTGAATAGGCTGAGGGGGTCGAGATTTCTCACTGTCACCCTGATCATCAGAAGCTACAACAGAGAGAGACTGACTGCCCTTAAAGAAGGGATTGGATGTAGGATGTCGAGTGGGACAGTCTCGTTCAAAATGTTCAGGACCAACCTTATGGAAAATTCTGCAACGTCATATGGGACAATTGAGTACCAAGTGCCCGAAAAAGTTACAGTAATTGCATGCTTTGATAAATGAGTGCTTGAAGTAAGTATGACAAGGACGGTATCTATAGTCTGTATCTAGCCAGTAGAGTGACGAGTTTCTTCAGAAATAAGTTTATCAATGGTCGAGTCGAGAGTGGGCAGTGGAGTTTGATAAAGCAATAAGACTCGAGTGGATTAAAACTTTAAATTAAGAGCCATGTCTGTAACATCCCGGATTTTCAGAACTGTTCCAGAAGATTCCCAGACGGCTGTTTTAGTCTCGGAGCATGAGGATGAGGAAGAATAAGAGTTCAAGCGATGTTATATGAGTTAGAATAATAGATTATGAATTTTCGTCGCGTTAGAAAACGCGTGGGATCAAAAGTTGGTTACGCGATTTTCGTAAAACGCGTAAAGTTTACTGTTTTGACCACATAAGGAGCAAACGAACTCCAATCAAGTTGATTTTTGGACCATTGGACTCGTTTTTCCGAGATGAACAACTTTTGTGTTGAACACTTTTCCCGAATCGCATCAGAAGGGCTCCAAAATTGCAATATTCCAGACGATTCTAGAATAGAGGCTGATTTGTTATTTTCACAGGGACCAAATTGATATTTTCCAGCTTGGTAGATAAAGCCTCAAAGTTTTAGCTAATTGCAGTAATGGCAAAACCAAATGAAACTCCAAAAACCGACCCCCACCTCCAAATTCGATCATCACTTCTCCCCTTGCGCCGGCCACTGGTGGCCGGCGCACCACCACCGATTTGTCCAGCAGGCCACCCTCGACCCCCCTGCTGTCGGCGGCCGGCCAAAGGACGCCGGAATCCGGTGTATTCGCATGAGGAAGTTACGTACGGTAAGAGGGTCGATCCCGGCTCGTCGGTTCGTTTCACGAGTCGTGCCACCCGCCAAATCAAAGCCCTCGGTGAGTACTACGAGCGTGTGGAGTCGGTTTCACTGAACAACTGCCGGAATCACGGAAAACGAGAAGAAAAGCATCGGTGATCAGTAAACCCATGTCGAACAGTAGCTCCGATCGGAATTCCATCGACACCAGCGCGTTCGTATGGCCGGTGGGAGTCCGAATATGGCCTCGGAATTTCGGTACGACTCTCCATTTAGATCTTGTTATTTTCAAGTATATCGATTTGTATTCGGATGTTTCCGATAGTTTCGTAGTGTAATGATTTTGCATGAAATGAATTGATTATGTTTTATATGTTAAAACGGTAAATGTGGTAGAATCCGGGGTGAAACGGATGAGATATGATCGATCCGGTAGAATTAGCGAGATTCCGGTAAAACGGCGTTTCTCGCGCGATTGAGTATAGATGATCGTAAATATAGTTATGGTGTAATTATGGTATTGCGAGGGTAATTGGGTAATTTTGGATTAGTTCGGAGGGTTCGAGACCCTTCCGTAGCGTTTGCGGAAACTTTTCCGCAAGTTTTGCCGCAAACACGAAAAATGAGAATTTGACCCATCTAGCTAGTTTAGAATAGCAAGTGAGCATGTACTAGAGTTGTTTCGGGTGTTCCGGGGATGCCCGTAGTTGTTTTAGATAAGTTAGAAGTTCCGCAAATAGCGGTTCTGACAGTTGATGTAATTTGTTTTGGCAGATCGGACCCGGATCGCGGGCACTCGCGTAGCCAGGTAAGTAACTCATGCTTTGATTACTTAAGAAGTTACCGTTGTACGAAAGTAGTACTATGATAAAGTTATATATAATTATATGTACGAAACTAACATATATATATAAAGATGATCGTAGAAGAAAGAGGCTAGTGAATTGGTACACAGATATAGATAAGAGCAAGCAGTTATGAGTAGAAATATAAGTTAAAGATAAACTGAAGAATTCAGAAGCAAAGAGAAACATACGTAGGTATGGACCGGTTTATGCATATACAGATGGAGCATGTGAATGATGTCATATTCATGAATATAATTTAATAAAACCTGGGTATGGGGGGTTTGTAGAAAAATTACGCCCTAGGGAATGAGACTAGAGTTATCAATGAGATAAACATAGACACATTACGGATCAACTAGGTTATGTGTAAAGTCAAGAATGTTGAAAATAGCTAGAAAGTTTATGTAAAAAGTATAACCTTAATGAGTGTGTCATTATATAAGAAACTTGGTATATAAGTGATGGATGTAATAGCTTAAAAGCGATAGTATAAAGGGATGAGTAATAAATTAGTAAGTATGTGAGTTGGTGCGTTTGGGCATGTATGAGTGTAAGTGTAGAACTTCACACAAGAATGAACATATATAGATGCACTTAGGAATATGAGTATTAAAGTATGCATATGAGTTAAATAGTGTATATATATTGCCGGAGGATGTAAGTAAGCTTGCGTATGGTAAGTATGAGTTTTGCGTGATAGTATTTTAATAAATGTTTGAATAAACATAGAGTGAATGTGTATATGATAATTTGTAAATGAGTTTATGAACTGAGAATTTGATGTTTGTATCTATGCGATGTTTGTTGTATTAGAACAAATTGGATGATGTGTGTATGCATAACTGTGGGAATGATGATATTGGATTTATGTTTGATTGGTAAAAATATATGAGCATGTATATGTACATATATGACTTCATAAGAAAGCATAGCTAGTTTAGAAAGAAACACGGAGATGCATATGTATATATATATTTATGTGTTATGTTGAGATTTTCAACAATGGATCAAGTTGAGAATGTTTTCAAGAATTCAAAGTATTTTAAATGAATGTTTTCAAGAATTCAAAGTATTTTAAATGAATGTTTTCAAGAATTCAAAGTATTTTAAATGAATGTTTTCAAAAGCTTTTGAAGAACTGTGTTACGGAAAGATGCTTCTTCTAGTTTCGAGATTTTATTAAGTATGAGTTTTCTGATTTCCGGGGCATGAGGGAAAAACTCACCCCAGTATGTAACTTGAGACACAGCTGGAATTGACGGACACAGATAGCATGTGCACATGTTGAGGACTGAGGGGACGCTCTCATATCCTCCAGATGGGCTAGGGGACGGCGAGACGTAACGCCCCTAGACCCCCAGATTATGAGACAGTTGTGGCATGCTTTGGGGGACGGCGAGACGTAACGCCCCAAAGTCATGGTTTTGCACTTCTGCCTCCAGATAGGCGTATGGGGGGACGGCGAGACGTAACGCCTCCATGCGCCAGTTTTTCTACAGATACCCAGATACCAGTTTTCAGAAACCAGATTCTAGAAACAGCTTTCAAATCTCAGCTTTCAGATACAGTTTTCAGAAAAAGTCTTTTTGAAAAGAAAGTTTTCAGGAACATCGGTTTTACGAGTGATTCACAGTTTTAAAGCAGAAACTAATTTTCAAGTAACACAATCAGAAAAGAGTTTTCAGAAAGAAAGTTTTCAAATAAAGAGTTCAGAAAGAGTTTTCCGGAAACACCATTTCAGAAAATATTTCAAGAGTATCTTATGAATGCATTTGCATGTCAAGTAGAATATGGTTTACAGGTTACATATTTAAATCATATGTTATAGTTAGCATTTAAAATGCATCTAGTAGACATAATATTTGCATTGTAATTGCATCCGCATGTACACATAGTTAATCATGTATGGGACACGTTCATATAGAAGTATCACGTTGTAAACACGTGTGCATAGTAACATGACCTTATTTGTATGATTTCACATTAATGATGATTGTATGAGATGTTTACTCACTTAGAAAAGAACATATGGTAAGGATACTAGACTTGATGAAATGGTAACACATGTTTGTAACTTTGGGAAGTGGATTGATAGTTAACAAGGATAAGAGGTTAGATATCCGATTTGATGATATTACAAAAAGATAAAAGAGGAAAAGTTAATGGTTGTCTGACCTAGACTAACATAGTATATACAGAAAGGTTAAGAGAATGATCATAGTAGCGTAACAAAAGTGTACTGGATTCTAACCTGTTAGTTAGTAAAGTAGAACTTGATATATGGATATTAAGGATTAATATAGACATAGTTAATAGAAGTTAATGAACGTAGGTGTTTGTCAGATGAAAAGACTTATAGAAAGAAATATGGAAATAAATGGATGTGCGATATTAAGTTAAATCTGAATTGTTTATGTTTGCATGGTTACTTACTGAGTCAATATGACTCACATCTTTTCAGTTGCAGTTTTTCAGGTTAGGGGCAGTAGTTCGTTGAAGACTTTGAAGACAGTGGGTCGCCCCAACTGCAGTCAGGAGAGTCCTAGGTTGAGTTATGGGTCCCCACGGCCCTTGTCTTTGTATTTTGTATTTATATCATATGAATAAGGAATATGTATTAATGTAGATGTTATCTTGAGTTCTGGCCGGAGGCCAAGTTTTACTGTTGTTCATTGAGTTCAGGCCTGAGGCCTTGTTGTTGATTTTTCGGCCTGAGGCCGATGTGTTGGGTTTTGTTGTATGGTGCTGGCTATAGGCCAGGTTGCATGATGTTACGAATATATCATGCTGAAATTTCGGTAGATTCAGAGGCTTATGGAGATGGGTTTAGCCTGTCTCCTGCCGGTAGCATCCTGGCCTAGGCGGGATGTTACAATGTCGATTTTTATAGGTTGTGAATTTGACAGCATCAGCAGAATTGTCCCATTGTGGCTTAGAGAAAGTTGATTGATCCATAGGAAAAAAAATATATGGGAATAAAATTTCGTAATAGATTTTCCAGGTTCCTGACGCATTTGATAGAGGTGACTGTTAGGGTTGGTGCTCGGAGTGCCAATCCAGATCGTATTTATGTCCGATTCATAACTACAAGCAATATTATTTTCCATAATATTACTAATTTAGTGGCAGCACCATTGTCTTTTATACGCTTATTCGATCTAATTGTGATTAGATATCTGATTACGATTATATCGAAACTGAATCTGATTCACTGATACGTGTATATTAGACAAAGACCCTAGGATTTACAGTATAGTGTGCAGTTACAACGTAGTTTGTAATTGATATTGGGAAGCGCACTATTAGTTGTATATCCTTAAATAAAGTTCCTAGTCAAAATTAACTAACACGGGTCGGTTAATAAAATTCACCGAGACCAGTACATGTCGTATATCGTGATTTGGTCCGATGGTTTATCCCAATGAACCATGACATCGGGAGACTCGTATAGACATATAAGTGTTTATTTGATAAGACACTGAACGACGCACTGAAGGTTTCCTAATAGATGGTACACCAATGTCAATAGGAACCTTATCGAGTTGAGCGAGCATAGTTGTCCTTCAACTTGAGATACCACTGTGGATATATGAGCTATCCTCTACACTTTGATTGCAATCACGTCAACGATCTAGTCATGATCAGACCTCCGCTTGTTCGTTGGGTGTGGACTGATGCTCATGATATCATATGCGTATCAAGATAGGATCCGTCAGTCCTGTGTACAGGGCATAAGCATCTAGCACGTGTTTACGATCTAGTAAATCCATGGTCGTGGTATAACTTTGGAAATCAGTTCCGAGTGTTATTTCGTGATTGTAAATTGAAAGTTGACTGTATTATACCGAACGGATTTGACGTTCTGATCTATATCCCATGTATAATACGGATAGCCTGTGACAGAAGGATTATATGTATGCAATAATCTCCATGATTGGGTAGATTATGGACACGAAATTGGATTTCGTGACGGATAGACCTAAACTTAGAGAGTCCCACAATATGAAATGTACTCATTAAGTACTTGGGCAACTCGATATGAATAATACGGATTATTCATAATACTTCACCGGATTAAGTGAGTTAATTCGGATCGTTTAATCGGTTAAACGATGACACATGCATTAGGGGATTTTGTCTGCTAATAATTATTGTGTATTTGTATTTGATACATAATACGATTAGATACACATTAATTATTCTTCAAATGAGATTTTGACACATGCCATTAATATATGTATTTATTATTTATTGTAAATAAAAATACATATATAATAATAATTAAATTAATTGATTTTTAAATATTTAATTGTTAAATATTTCAATAATTAATTAGTCAAATTTTTCATAAATGTTATGATATTTTTGATGGGGTTTTTTCGGGGAATATCGGTAACGCAGCGGAATAGTGGAAAATCAAAATTTTCCGATTTCAAAATTTTTCTCGGATCAATTAAATAAACTTATTTATTTAATTATCCAATTATCAAATTCTGAAAAATTACACAAGAGATCAAATTTCTTGGTAATTACCGAATTACCCCAAAACTTTGTAAATTGATTATTTTAGCCCAAAAATTATCAAATATAATTTTGGATGATTCTAAATCATTTGTCAATCACTCAATAGTGGCTCCTGGGTTCCAGTCCTGGTCGTTTCTCATTGTGACTGCTGAGGCAGGCCCACAAGGAGACGTACAAATGTTAAACTTGTCAATGATAAACTCAAGCTACTTGCGTAACCCTGATAGCTAGAGCACGTTCAGGATTCCGCTTTCGCTTGAATTTATGTAGTATCTGATATACATCCGGTATAAATAAATTTCTATCGGCTACACCCTCACAGTAGAGGCACGGTCTCGGATGTAGTCACGGAAAAATATTCATAAACCGTATTGACAAGATGGACCAAGAAACAAGTATTACAAATACTAGTTACTTTAAAACCTTATTGAGCGGGGATATTCCACAAAAGATTCTTTTAATTTATTTAATCAAAATAAATAAATACATGCATGCAACAAGTAAAGAATAAATTAAAAATTATATTTTAAAGGGCTAATCATATTAGGGTGTCCAGAATCAGACTCGCTCTGATACCATTTTGATGGGGTTTTTCGAAGAATATCGGTAACGCAGCAAAATAGTGGAAAATCAAAATTTTCCGATTTCAAAATTTTTCTCGGATCAATTAAATAAAATTATTTAATTAATTATCCAATTATCAAATTCTGAAAAATTACACAAGAGATCAAATTTCTTGGTAATTACCGAATTGCCCCAAAACTTTGTAAATTGAATTTTTTAGCCCAAGAATTATCAAATATAATTTTGGATGATTCTAAATCATTTCTAAATTTTTTTTCAACAAATCTAATGCATCAAAATCAGATTTACCACAAATACCCAATTTTTGAGTAATTACCGTGAGCACCCCAAATTTTCAAGTAATTGCATTTTGGTCCCTTTTGTTCAAAACATGCCAAGATCAAATCCAATCAACCCAAAAATTTACAGGCATCATATTCATACCATAATAAATCACATATATGAAAATCCCCAAATTTGGAGTGGGTTATGAACCCTAATTTTTCAATTTCATCAAATTGTCCAATTTCACCAAATTTACAAAATCCAACACTTTTAATCCATTCAATACTTCACCAATCTAGCCTCACCACTTTGAAACAACTCTAGAACAATTCTAGGTCACCAAGGAGTGGCTTACCAACTCTAGAATGGGAACTTGATTTTCCAAAAATCAAAAGTAAAGCTTTGAAACCATTTCAAGCTTACTTACATGCATCAATCTTTCATCAAAGTTCACAACCAAAATAAACACAAACTATAAGAATAGAGACAACACCAAAACAAAAAAAAAATGATGCTAAGCATGTTAGAAATATTTTTCATGTTGAAAGCTTTAAAGAAAAACTTACAAAACTCAAAGATTTCCAAGCCTTTTCCTTTAGCCTTCAAGCTTTTCTCTCAACCTTTTTTATGTTTATTTGGTATCTAATGAACTTGCCTAACCCTAAAAATGAAACAAAACAATATATACTTGTTCCAAATAGCCCTTGGCCGAAATTGGTGGTGTATATACAAAATATCATGATATTTTTATTTCATTTAATTTTCCTTTATAAACTTGCAAAAGTCATCATCAAACCATTTAATGATTTTCTTAAAGTCAAATAAAGCAACAACAACAAAATATATAACAATTATATTTATTTTAGGGTGTTGGCCGAAAATAAAAAAAATAAAAGGAAATTGATATTTTTAATTTTTAACAATTAAAACAAATATCTTAAGAAGTCAAACTCAATTTGACAACCATTTCCTTTTAGTGTAAAGTCAAAAATTTACACTAATAATCATTTCCTAACTTTATCATTTGGTAAGATATTTATATTTTAATTATATTAATCATTTAACAATTAAATAATTAATTAAATACAAATATCTCACATATATGTATTATATTTACTTTAAATATCTCAAATACATATATTAATGATATATGTCAAATACCTTTATTTGAAAATTTATTAATGTGTATTTAATAATATCATATATTAAATATAAATATACATTAATTAGGAAATGACGGTTTGGTCCGTTCGCATGTATTTTTCGTTTAATGTTTAAACAATTTATAAATAATCACCATTATTTATAAAAGTCGCCCTAGTGCTCTACGAGTATATTTCATTAGTGAGACTCTATAGATTCAGGTATATCTGTCACAAAATCCAATTTCGTGTCCATAATTTACCCACCCGTAAATTATGACGACCACTGATAAACTAGTTGAATCATACAGGTCGATGTCATTGCATACGTATAATCCCTCCGTCACAGGTATCCGGATAATCCCAGAGATATAGATGTAAATGTCAAATCTCTATAGGTATTATCCTGTCGACGTATCTATTAGCAATATATAAATAACATTCGGAAATCAATTCCGAAGTATACTGTGGCCACAGATTTAACAGACTGATAATCTTATATGGACTACCTATGCTCTGTACACATAACTGACTGATCATATCTTGATACACACAGGATATCCTGAGGATCGGTCCACACCCAACGAACAGGCGGAGGTCTGATCTAAATAGATCAGTGACGTGACTGCCATCTAAGTGTGGAGGATGTCTCATACATCCACAGTGGTATCTCAAGTCGAAGGACCACTATGCTACTCAACCCGAGAAGATTCTTATTGACGTTGGTGTACCATCCATTAAGAATCTTCGGTGAGTCATTCAGTGTTTATCCACTATAAACAACTACACGTCTATACGAGTCTCCCCAGACTCATGGTTCATTGGGATAAACCATCGGACCAAGTCTCAATATACGAAAAGTACTGGTCTCAACGGATTTGACTAACCGACCAGTGTTAGTGAATCTTGACCAGGAACTATATTTGATAATATACATTTAACAGTGACACTTCTCAATGTCAATTACAAACTGCCTTTGTAACTGTGTATTGCATTACATATTATCGGGCCTTTGTCTAATATATATATATCACTAAACCAAATTTAGTTTCGATCTAATCGTAATCAGATCGAATACGTATATAAAAACAAGAGGTGCAACCATAAATAAGTAATATTATGGAAAAATGGGATGTTCGTATTCATGAATCAGACATAAATACGGTCCGGATTGGCACTCTGAGCACCAACCCCAATAATTTCTCCCACTTGCTCTTGTGCCAATCCACGGTATCATATACACATCTCAATGTGTATCGTATACTCATGGCTCTCAAAAGCTCACCTAGAACTTAAGAGGTAGGCAACAAGAAGTAAGTCCGCTATAACATAATGAGTTTTTCAAACAAACCCAATCGTTTCCCATAGCCAGTATCTTTCATATTTTGTAGAATCTAAATTATACATTAATATGAATCAGACACTACATCAGTATTGTGCTACAGCTACTGAGTTGTCCAAGAATTCATGGATCAAATCCAAAATACTATGCGGACAACCGCAAGCACAACACCAATGTAAAACTTCTAATTTATAAGGTCACTATGCAACTTCATAAGTCAATACTTCATAAGTTGCATCTAATTCCACTAAATAGTAGAATCCTTAATGACACTCCGACTGCATCTTTTCTGACTCTTTATGACCTAGATTGTCTAACGTCATAATTAGTCTCAAAACTAATATGACACTAATGGTTGCTGACTATATTCTCCATGAATTAGAAACTCGTTCTTAATATCTCAAAGATCACAAAGAACATGTTTCAAGATCCATCATATGGTCTATAGGGTATCAAAATAACTCGTAACAATTACGATTAAATTGATATCTTTAATCGCACATAATAAAGTATTCATTATGTCATCATCAAATGATACATAAGATTGATTAGACATTCTAATCAATATTTCTTTCGAAAAAGGAATCATCATTTACGAAAGATGAATACTATATACAAGCCACACAATAACTGTCCAACAGTTATACTAATTGTCATACAGATAGCCTAGTTATGTCCTTTATTAGATCATATCTAATGCACGAATAATAGGGGTATCTCACAAGTCTCTTAGTTTTATATCTTATATAAAACTTTATATCGAATATAACAGAGACTACTCTCACTTCTTTCATGGAGTAAAGAAGACTTAGGTAAACCTTTTACCTCAAAAACATCTCATTATTACCAAAATAATGATATTATCGTTAGGATATATAACACTAAAAAGTAATTTTTACGCTCCCACTAACCCTTCAAACACATATGTATTCTCTATACTTTGACAAGATCAGACAATCTGACGATATCAAAAACAGAGAACACATATTTTCGGAAGACTTACCCGAGTCTACAATAGGCTCTACAAGCTAGCACACTAAACAGCGATCTTAGCAGAACACAAACTCTTGGGCCATTCCAGAATGAAATCTTCAAACAAAGAAATCACAACTGATCTCTTAACTGAATAAGTCATTAAAAAACGCCATTTTGCATTCTTTAGCTAAAATGTATAGTTTAATATCAACATTAACCAATATATCTGTAATTGTTCAATTAGCGTGACTAGAGATAATTTTTCTCAGAATCTACAATAGATTGTTGAATATATCTTTTATCACTGTCATACTGTAAAGGTCAAAACTTTAATAAGCTCATATTGTTTTCGCTGCGCAAACAATTAGCACATATCATGAACTAATTCATAATGAAAGCTTAATCAAGTTCAAAACTTGATCGTAGTAAGCTATGAACAATCTTAGATGTATGGTTCAATAGTGAACTTCCAGAACCGATATCAAATATCGCTTCCATCATAAGTTATAGGATAATTTTCTTTAATAAGAAAACAACAGAACCATTAAGTATCAAATACTCGTAAATGATTCTGTTATCCTATTGGACTTGTACGGACGATGTATAAGGGTTGTTTTATCTTATTAATTACGTAGTTCCAATAATATTTTATCATTCTCACAATTGACTTCAATAAGTCAAGTATTTTCTACAATGATTAACATCAAATGTTACACACCAAGTAATAAAACAATTTTATTACTTAGGATCGTAGAAAAGATATTCTATTAAATAGAATACAATATTCTATTAAACAGAATAAACGATAAACTTTTACTTATACCTCCGAGGTGTAAGTAATTTTCATTATATAACTATTATATAAAAGAAAGATTCAAATCTCAAACTTTTCAAGATTCAGATTTTCTACCTATACATATCATATATGTAACTGTTGAAATTAATGGAACATAAATCAAAAAGATGAACTAGTGTTACTGGAGCATATCCCCAAGAGTATTGAAAACTAATTCGGTAACACTCAATATCAATGAATCAAATCATATAAGATTCAATTACTCACATTACTCAATTCCATCAATATGAAATCATGGAAGTTTAATATTGAGTAAGAATCACATTCATTGAATAATCTTAGAACTAATTGCCATAAATTCATACATTTGATCATATCAAATATCTTTAAACAATTCAAAGACTTGTTATGAACTTTAAGGATCAAGTTTTCAAAATTTCAGATCGAATATTTTTGAACTAGTCAAAGATGTTCGATCTGCATTTCATCAGAACAAATTGAAAGTTCTTGAATCTTTCAAGACGTTCAATATGTGTTCTTTCATAAACATGTAACTGATTTATGAAAATTCATCAACTAAGTTACGAAATAAAGAAAACTACATTAAGCAATTATTATTTATTAAACTACATACATCTAATGTATCAGTTAAATAAATCTGGTGGTCCAATGAAAATCATTGGTTAAACGAGATCTTAATCACCTTCCTGAATACAATATTCATCAAATGGATAGGGATGTTGTAGGGTTTTTACTGCGGATATCCGGTTACGCAGCGGAAATAGTGGAAAATCAAATTTTCCAATTTCAAAAAATTTTCTCTGATTAATAAAATAAACTTATTTCTTTTATTATCCAATAATCAAATTATGAAATAAAACACTATAAATCATATTTATGTGAATTTACCGAATTGCCCTTAAACACAACAATTTATTTATTTTAATCCGAAATTGTTCGAAACGATTTTGGATGATTCTAAATCATTACATATATGAATTTAACATGTCATACATATTGAAATTAAAATTACAAAATAAATTCCCAAATTTTTGGCCCTTGGCCGAGAGCTCCCTAAAGGGAAAAATTGTGCATTTTGCACTTCCAATGTTCAAAACACATCAAGGTAAAATCCAATCAACCCAATATTTTACATGCATCATATACACATCGAAATACACCATATAAATGAAAAGCCTTAAATTTGGAAGTGGTCTTAAACCCTAATTTTTTAATTTATTCAAATTGGAAAAATTAGAGCAAAATAACAAAATCCAATGTTTCAATCATGTTTCTTCCATTACAATCAAGCCTCACCATAATGAAACAAATATAGAACAATTCTAGGTCATTTAAGAGTGGTTCAATAACTCTAGAATGGCAACAAGGTTCTAAAACCATGAAAAGAATGCTTACTACTATACTAGTAACATTCTTCCAACTTCATACATGCTTAACCCCTTCATCAAACTTTCATCCATCAAGAACACAAAGAATAATGAATAGAAAAACTTAATAACATCACCAAGTGAAGCCCACAACAAGAGGAACAATTTACTCTCTAATGGATGGTTGGAAATACTTACTAAATTCCAAGATTTTCTTTGATTTTCCTTTTCTTTCTCTCTATCTTCTTTGCTTTGTTTTAATGGAGTTTTGATAAAGTGTATTAGGTTATTCTAACCCTAAAATGAAAACAAAACAATATATACCAATAATTTTAGCCATGGCCGAAAATTTGATAATAAAATATCTGGATATTTTTGTTTTCATTTCTTTAAAATACAACTTTCCAACTTGATTAAATGATCATTACACTTTAATGACAAATTCAAACAAGTCAACAATTGCAACTTAGTCATTAAATAAAATATCACAACTTTAAAATATCTATACTTTAATTAATTTAATCATTTAACAATTAAATAATTAATTAAATAATTAAATACAAATATATTAAATATATGTATTATATTTACATTAAATATTAAATACATATATTAATATGATATTAGTTAAATATCTCAATTTGACAATTAATTAATGTGTATTTAAATTAATCTAACATTAAATGTAAATACACAAAAATTAAAGAAATGACTATCGGGTCCCTACACATGTATTTTGCGTTTATCCTTTAAAAAACTTTATAAATAATCAATATTATTTATAATTGTTGCCGTAGTGCTCTACAAGTATATTTCATTAGTGAGACTCTCTAGATTCAGACATATCCGTCACGAAATCCAATTTCGTGTCCATAATTTATCCACCCATAAATTATGACGATCACGGATAAACTCGCTGAATCATACAGGTCGAGGTCATGGAAAATGTATAATTCCTCCATCACAGGTATCCGGATAAATCCCAGAGATATATATGTAAAAGTCAAATCTCTATAGGGATTATCCAGTCGACTATTCTATTAGCAATATCAAAAAAGAACATTTAGAACTAACTTCTAAATTGTACCACGGGCCCATGGATTTTATTTGATTGCTAATCATATGGTCTACCTATGCTCTGATACACAGAACTGACGGATCCTATTTTGATACACACAGGACACCCTGAGGATCTATCTACACCCAACGAACAGGCTGGGGTCTGATCTTAATAGATCGGTGACGTGACTGCCATCTAAGTGTAGAAGATGTCTCATGTGCCCACAGTGGCATCTCAAGTCTAAGAATCACAAGTGCTACTCAACCCGACAAGATTCTTATTGACGTTGGTGTACCATCCATTAAGAATCTTCGGTGAGTCGTTCAGTGTTTATTCGCTATAAACACCTACACATCTATACTAGTCTCCAAGACTTATGGTTCATTGAGAAATAATTAGAATCATATATTTCAGTATACGACATGTACCGGTCTCAAAGGGTTTACTATACTGACCAAGTAGTGTAAACCTTGACCAGAAACTGTCTAAGAATGACAACGTCATGATACAACTCAATGTCAGTTGCGACGCTTTTGCAACTGCACCATGACTAGTCATTCTAAGGTCATTACGTCTTTACCATATTAAAAGATACATTATATTATAGAAACTACATATATTATTCAAAATAATAATGTTTTACAGAAGTATTCATAAAGAAATACAACCGAGAATTGGCGTTGCGAGCACCAACCCCAACAAAAACTCTCACTTGCTCTAGTACCAATAATGATTGTATCTAATACCCATTGACTCCACATGTTTATCAAACAGCTTCAGAGGTATGGCCTTCGTCAGCGGGTCTGCTACATTATCTTCACTCGGTACCTTGCACACGACAATATCCCCTCACGACACAATCTCTCCAATGATGTGGTACTTGCGTTCCACATGTTTCGACTTCTGATGTGCCCTCGGTTCCTTTGCTTGCGCAATGGCTCCAGTATTATCATAGTATAACGGAATCGCATTCTCGATACTTGGGATAACTCCCAATTCTGTGACAAAGTTATTTATCCACACAGCCTCTTTTGCAGCTTCAGAAGCTGCAATATATTCCGCCTCAGTGGTGGAATCTGTTGTCGATCCCTGTTTGGAGTGAATCCAGATGTAGACTTTCTATCCTCGGGATCCGATTGGAAATCGGAATCCGTATACCCGTTAACTTGCAGTTCGTTTCCTCCATAAATTATTAACTTATCCTTAGTACCTTTAAGATACCTGAGGATATGTTTAATGGCCATCCAATGGTCATTACCTGGATTGGACTGATATCTACTAGTTACGCTAACAGCGAAACTGATATCAGGCCTTGTACATAACATGACATACATTATGCTACCCAAACACGAAGTATCAGGTTGGTTAGATATTCTAACCTTCTCATCTTCTGTTTGTGGACTCATCTTCTTAGAAAGATGAATCTCATGTTTGAACGGTATGTTTGTTGTCTTACAATTACCAAAGTTATACCGTTCTAAGATCTTATCTATGTACGTTGATTGGGATAACCCAATCAACCTCCTTTGTCTATCTCTATAGAGTTTTATCCTTAAAACATAGGAAGCTTCTCCCAAGTCCTTCATGGAGAAATTCTTACAGAGGTACGCTTTGACGCTTTGTAACATTCCTAAATCATTCCCAATGATTAGGATGTCATCAACATATAGGACAAAAAATACGACCATGCTCCCTCTAGCCTTCTGATACACACAGGATTCTTCCGAATTCTTGAGAAAACCAGACAATCTAATAATCTCGTCGAATCGAAGATTCTAACTTCGTGAAGCTTGTTTAAGTCCATAAATGGACTTCTTAAGCTTACACACCATACCCGAGTTTTCGTTGGACGCAAAACCTTCCGGCTGTTCCATATAGATTTCTTCATCAAGAAATCCATTTAGAAAAGCTGTTTTGACATCCATTTTTCAAATCTCGTAGTCATGATACGCAGCTATAGAAAGAAAAATCCGAATAGACTTAAGCATTGCTACTGGTGAAAAGGTTTCATCGTAGTCGACGCCAGGTCGCTGCGTGTAACCTTTTACTACCAGTCAGGCCTTGTAAGTTTCAACCTTACCGTCGGGCCCGCACTTCCTCTTGTAAACCCATTTACAACCGATATGAACAATTCCTTCGGGAAGCAGAACCAAGTCCCAAACTTGATTCTCATGCATTGAGTCTAACTCGGATTTCATGGTACTTTGCCATTTCACGGAGTCGATGTCCAACATCGATTCTCTATAGGTGAAAGGATTAGTCTCTTCAACTAAGAGAACATCTAGACTCTTTTCTTGTATTAAATACAAGCGTTCAAGAGGTCTAGATACCCTTTCTGACCTACGGAGTGTGTGTGTTGAAGGTCCTTCATCTACTTGAACTTCAGGTTCCTCCGTTGGTTCGTTGTTTTCAGGTTGGACTTCATCAAGTTCAACCTGTCTATGATTACCACCTTCTGACAAAAATTCTACTTCTAGAAATTTTACGAAGTGAGCTTCGAACATATTTCGATGCTCGGTATCATAAAACAGATATCCCCTCGTATTCGAAGGATATCCGAAAAACCTAAACTTTTGCCCTTGAGGCGAAAGCTTATCTTGCTGAGTCACTCTGATATAGGCAGGACAACCCCAAACCTTAATGTAACTAAGATTTGGTCTCCTACCAAACCATATCTCATACGGTGTCGTAGGAACAGCTTTTGAAGGAATCTTATTCAAAGATGTGCAGCTGTTAAAAGAGAGTAGCCTCATAAATAATAGGGCAAATCTATGAAACTCAACATCGATCGGACCATATCCAATAAAGTCTGATTTCTCCTCTCAGACACTCCATTGTGTTGTGGAGTACCTGGAGGAGTATATTGAGCGAGAATCTCATTCTCCTTCATATAATCCATGAACTCACCACTCATATATTCACCGCCTCGATCAGATCGAAGGCATTTAATATATTGTCAAGTTTGTTTTTCTACTTCATTTCGGAATTATTTGAACTCTTCAAAGGTTTCCAATTTATGTCGCATCAAATACACATAACCGTACCGTGACAAATCATCTGTAAAGGTAACGAAGTACGAATAACCACTGTGAGCAGTCTGACTTAGTGGACCACATACATCAGAATGTACGAGTTCCAGTAAGTTAGTGGCGCGATGTCCAACACCGGAAAATGTGGCTTTGGTCATCTTACCCTGAATACAGGATTCACAAGTTGGATAGGATTCAATGGTAAGATTTGGTATCAAACCGTTCCTAACAAATTAGGTAAGGCGTTTAACGCCTATGTGACCCAGCCGCATATGCCAAAGTTCAGTATTATTAATTACAGGTAAACTACGTTTATTAAATCCAGTATTTAAAATATCTTTTGAAGTTTGCAATGTATAATGACCATGCTAGTTTGGACAACAAAGGATCTGAATATTACTTTTATCAGATAAATATAAAGAAAAATTCTTAATATTAATACAAAAGCCTTTTGTATTCAATACAAAAAGTGATATAATATTACCAACACATCCAGGCACAAAATGGCAGTTATTTAATAAAAGTGTCCCATTCGGCAATGAGATCTCGTATACTCCCACTGCAACTGCATCCAGAGAGTCTCCACTCCCGAATCGCAACTGCATCTCTCCAGGCTTCAGTCTTCTACTTTCCTTCAGCACCTGTAACGAATTGCAAATGTGAATGGTGTTGGGGTTGGTGCTCAGAGCGCCAATCCGGACTGTATTTATGTCTGATTCATGAATACGAACATCCCCTTATTCCATAATATTACTTGTTTATGGTTGCACCTCTTGTTCTTATATACGTATTCGATCTTATTACGATTAGATTGAAACTAAATGTGGTTTAGTGATATGTATATATTAGACAAAGGCCCGATAATATATAATGCAGTACACAGTTACAAAGTTAGTTTGTAATTGACATTGGGAAGTGTCACTGCTATATGAATATTATCAAACATAGTTCCTGGTCAAGATTTGCTAACACGGGTCGGTTAGTCAAATCCGTTGAGACCAATACATGTCATATATCGAGACTTGGTCCGATGGTTTATCCCAATGAACCATTAGTCTATGGAGACTCGTATAGACGTGTAGGTGTTTATAGTGGATAAACACTGAACGGCTCACCGAAGATTCTTAATGGATGGTACACCAACGTAAATAAGAATCTTCTCGGGTTGAGTAGCATAGTGGTCCTTCGACTTGAGATACCACTGTGGATGTATGAGACATCCTCCACACTTAGATGGCAGTCACGTCACCGATCTATTTAGATCAGACCTCCGCCTGTTCGTTGGGTGTGGACCGATCCTCAGGATATCATGTGTGTGTCAAGATAGGATCCGTCAGTTCTGTGTACAGAGCATAGGTAGTCCATATACTATTAGCAGTCTGTTAAATCTGTGGCCACAGTATACATCGGAAGTAAGTTCCGAGTGTTATTTAGAGATTGCTAATAGATACGTCGACGAGATAATACCTATAGAGATTTGACGTTTACATCTATATCAAATCTCTGGGATTATCTGGATACCTGTGACGGAGGGATTATACGTATGCAATGACCTCGACCTGTATGATTCAGCTCGTTTATCCGTGATCGTCATAATCTACGGGTGGATAGATTATGGACACGAAATTGGATTTCGTGATGGATATACCTGAATCTAGAGAGTCTCAATAATGAAACATACTCGTAGAGCACTAGAGCAACATTTATGAATAATGATGATTATTTATAAATCGTTTAATCGTTAAACGAAAAATACATGCGAACGGGCCGAACCGTTATTTCCTAATTAATGTGTATTTGTATTTAATATATGATATTATTAAATACACATTAATAAATAGTCAAATAAAGGTATTTGACATATATCATCAATATATGTATTTGAGATATTTAAAGTAAATATAATACATATATTTGATATATTTATATTTAATTAATTATTTAATTATTTAATTGTTAAATGATTAATATAATTAAAATATAAATATATCACCAAATGATAAAGTTAGGAAATGATTATAAGTGTTTAATGTTGACTTTAAAGTAAAGGAAATGGTAGTCAAATTGGATTTGACTTCTTTGATTTTTGTTTAAAATGTTTAAAATTGAAATATCATTTTTCTTTATTTTTTCTTCAAAATTTCGGCCATGACCTTAAAATATAAGAGTTATATTTTTTGGTTGTCTTTGTTGACTTAATTAAATATCTAATAAAGTGTTATTAGGATATTTATGCAAGTTGATCAAAGATAAAGGTGAAATGAAATTGAAATTAATATAACTTGTATTTGTCTTTGCAATTTCGGCCAAGGCTATTTTACAACAAGTATATATTGTTTTCATTTCACTTTCATTTGATAACCTAACACACTTTAAAGAAAAACTCCATTAATGGAAGCAAAGGAAGCTTGTGAGAA
>SKCR01030845.1:0-203910 GCA_019454045.1 Zanthoxylum bungeanum
TTTGTGCCTGTATGCGATAGACTAGATGTGAGTGATATCAAGAGTGGCTCTTATTTTGATCTGAATTATACGCTGAGGAATTCTGGACTAGAGTACATCAGCAAAAGACTATTTTTCTTTGGATGACTTTGTGATAAATAACGGAAATTGCTTTACCATTTAGTTGACTGTGGATGATTAAAGGGTGGGAAGATTGGTCTTCATATGGTCTATAATGATGTTAAAAAGATGTAAATGATTATGATTAGAGGTTTTTTTTTTTTTTTTTTTTTTTTTGTGGATTAAGGAAAGGAAACAGTCTTTAATTTGAAATTTTGATGTGATTGAGAATTATAAGCAGTAGCTTACTTGAGAACATTGTGGGTATGAAATTAGTGAGCTGACAGAAAGGTAATTAACTAGTACCGATCCTTCCAAGTGCTATCGTTGGATGCTAGCTTCGGCCTAATAATACTTATAATGGCTGCTCCCATTTCTCAAATGCATCTGAAATTCTGAATAAATGATTTTATTACTAGCATTGCTAGTGCCGATGAATGAAGAGATAGAGATTATTGAGTGGCCGTTGGCAAGATAACTTATGTCATATGGTTTTCGTGCGAAAGAGTATCTCTAATGTTGTGGTTAATTGACTACATTATGTTTATCATTTTTGTTCTGAAGGATACTTCAAACAGTCATCACACTTTCTATGGAAAAGTTGGAAAGATGCTTTTTCCCCTTTATAGGAGATTATTCAAACCTCTTGTATTTCACTGAAAATACACTTTTTGCGGCTTTGTAAAATTCAATAACTTCATAGACTATTGTGTATTATGATTCTATGAAGAATCATGTCAAACCTCCCTTCCCTGACATCAAACATAAGTAAGTTAAATCCATTGCGTAGTGCCAAAATTCCATTATAAGAATAACCTTCTGGTATGCATTCAAAGATGTATATTGCCTCTGCGATGAAAATATTGAGTCAACAGTGTGAAGAAAATAAAACTTAATCCTTCAAACGTACGCTGCATGGAAATTAATATTATAGTTTGTATTCTTGAGAGTATTCTCTACTAATTTTCTGGTTATATGTGACATGAGCTTGTTTATGCAATGCTGTTCAAATTTTTGACTTTAATTTGTTGTTTTGTAATATTACCAGTCTTTTAATTGCCGTCGAGGAAGGGCATACCTCTTCAGTGATGTGTAAGTTTTTCCATGGTTTTAATTTACTATGTTTCTCTTACCTTTATGTTTGGATTGAAAATGAAGATAGGTCTTTTTAACTCATGATTTCACCCTTTTGATAATTTTCATATTTTGTAAATAGTTTTGTTTTATAGTTTCCAATGGGTCAGATTATATGCTAGTGAAACCAATTTCTTATGCTGTTAAAGGCGCCAATGTTGTTAAAATCGCTTTTCTACGTAAATCACTGAAGGGTCTGCAAAATCGTATCGTAAAATCGAATCGTGAAATCGTAAGATTTTACCAACTACTCAATTTTTTTTTTGGAAACATTGGAATCCCCGCCGCCCAAACCACCCAACCAGGGTTTAAGCGGAGCAGGTAAAATTCCCGGTTGCCCCAGGCTCTTAAAAGAAATGCACTCCCTGGACTCGAACTCAGGACCTGGCAACCAAGTCCTAAGCCCTTTGCCACCCAGCCACACCCCTTGGGGGCAACTACTCGATTTATTCACACTTAAAGCTTGGAATAAGATCATACATAAAGTTTCAAGGGCCAAGAATCAACAAACAAGTCCACAAGTTGCAAATAAGTTAACAAAATAACAAAAGTCTCAAAGCTCCAAGAAAAACAAACAACTGAACAAGTTAACAACAAATTGTATTCAAAATTAAACAAAAGAACTAATAAAAATCATCCGTTGCTTTTCCATCTTCACTATCTTCTTGGACCTCTTGGTCATCATCATCAACTTCATTGTCATACTCTCCTTCATTTTCATCATTCATAGCCTCCAATTCCTCAAGCTTATCATCATCATCATCGTCGTCATCGTCATCATGATTAGAAACATCTCCATCCTCATCGTCACAATCATCAATATTGTTAATTTTCAAATCTTCTGCATCTAATGTTGCCCTTATATCAGTTGTATTAACTATTCTTGCATCCATTTCTTCATCACTAGTATCTTCTCCATTTCCCGTCGCCACTGCCTTATCAAAAAATTTTAACCACTTTCTGTTAGAAACAAGAACTGGAGATTCCTTCTCAGTTATCTATTCATCATCTGAAGGGATGTCATCAAAAGATTCAAAACATGTTTGGGTAGCTTCTCTTCTCTTTTTCCTTTCCATCAACTTCAAATTATACATTACAAACACCTAAGAATCCATCTTCTTTTGGTGCAACCGATTTCTTTTCTTTCTATGCACCTAAAATTATTAAAAAAGTTAAAAACATAATAAAGTTTAAGAACTTAAAATATGAAAGGTAAAAACGAATCAACACATGTAATTTATTCTTACCATCTCAAATTCTCTCCAATTCCTCTCACAATTGGAAGTGCTACACGTCAAGCTAAGGATTCTTATAGCAAAATTTGTAAGCTTTGGACACTCATCTCCATAAGAATCCCACCACTCAGCTGGAGCTTTCTTAATCCTTGTCAACTTAGCAGCCTCATAACCAAATAAGCCTCTCGCATTCTTAAAAGACTCGAGTTTTAAATCTATTTTCAAACGTCCCTCTCTACTGGGCACCATTTTACCAATGCATGTGTAAAGTCCAGATTTAACCTCCACATCAACTTTAAAGAGGCGCTATAATGAAAATGAGGATTGACGTAATATGTGGCAGTATGCAATGGCTTATGGAGTCTTATCTCCCACCTTTCATCAATAATAATCCAAATGGGTTCATATCTGTAAAAAGAGGGAGAAGTTAGATTAGAAACAATGAATCGTTTTTTTAACATTTGAGAAGAACTGCAAAAGAGATCAGAAGAAGTTACCTTTTTTAACATTTGAGAAATTGATTTTGATTTTCTTTTTTGCACTATCCATTGATTCATAAACAAATCCCATGGGTGGAGTACCTTCGGAATCCACCATCTAAATCACCTTAATTAGAGGATATGCAGCTTTCAAGCAATTTGTGATATTTTTCCAAAATCGAGGATCCATCACTATGGATTGGACCTTTTTACCTATTGTTAGTCCTGCAAATTTGCTATTCCTCCATTTCAGAGAAGAAAACAAGGTCATCAATGGTCTTTTTTGCTCCGAAATACAACCCAATGTCAAGTAAGTAGTGGCCAATCTAGTCATAGCAGGCCTAATCAAATCTCTTCCTTTTGTGCATTCCCTTAACCACGAAATAAGAGTCATCCTCGAGCAAATGAACGTGGTGATTTTTCTCCCCTTTGCAATAGTCACCTTATGCATGTTAATATTTTTCTCAAAATCCTCCAATATAAGGTCAATACAATGGGCAGCACATGGAGTTCAAAATAGCCTCTTTCTTTTCAACATTAGCAGCTCTCCACCTGCTTTATAATTCGCTGCATTGTCGGTAACAACCTGCACCACATTTTCTTCACCAACCAAGTCTACAACATCATCCAACATTTCACACACATTCTCAGCTGTTTTTGAAATATCGGAGGTATCAATTGAGCATAAAAAAACTGTCCATCTAAGTCTATTTACTAAGAAATTACATATAGATCACCTTTTTTATCTGTCCATCCGTCAGATATTATAGAACAACCCGTCTTCCTCCATTCAATTCTATAATCCTCAAGCATCTCATTCACGCGAACAACCTCATTCTTTAATAATTTTTCCCTAATTTCATAATAAGAAGGGGGTTTCAATCCAATTTCGTATTTTCCAACCAAATTCAACATTTTCTTAAACTCCAGATTGTTCACACAATTAAACGAAAGAGCACTTGTATAAAAGCAACGAGCAATCTGTTGACAACATTCTTCCCTCAAATCTCTTTTCATCAATTCATTTATAGTTCTTTGAGTTTGATTAGATTTTGACACCAAACCATCAATTATATTTTTCCTCTTTCTCATAGATGGCATCTTAACCTCCTCAACTGAATCATCATCAATATCAGAAAAAGTATCTTTTTCTTTTAGCAGACTCATTTGAATTCTTGATTAAAAGAGAACAGTAATTGTCTAACATCATCAGGTAGGCTCTTGCAAACTTTCACATCTTTTTTAGTACAAGCTAAATGATGTTTGAAACGATAAATGCCCCAAGTAAACACACCAGCACAATAATTGCATTTAACTACTTAAGAATCTCCGTTCACATCAAACTTGTGTTCCCAACCAATATCAGACCTATTCCCTGAGAGATTTTTTCTTGAACTTGTTGGAATTTTTTTTGACGAACTTGAAGACATCTATTCAAATTCAATAGTCAATCACAACAATAGAACAAAAATTAGAGCACTGAAACTGAAAGTTTAATCTTAACAAACAGAGAAGCAATTTCAAATCACTGCCACTGAAAGTTTATTCACGAGTAGCATCCAAATCACTCTCACTGGAACTCTCAAAAAAAAAAAAAAATGAAAATGATGCCTTTTCCATTCAAAAATAAATGAAAATATTTTTCTCTTTTTATATATCTCCCTCTCCCTTTAGAAAACTGAACCATTCTCGTAATACTAAGCAAATTGATCATTATCATTAACATACATAGAAGCAAATCTTAACAGAGCAGGCAAATAAACTACAAATCATCATCTAACCTTGCGATGCGACATGCGAACATAATCGAGCAGGCAAGAAGAGCTGTGACGAATCGAGGTGAATGGGATGAAGAGACACGCGACGAATCAAGCTGGGCTAGGGTTTCAGGTTCGCACTACAAGTTTATTGCTTCTAGGGTTTGGATTTTTCAAGTTCCTTAGAGGAATCGTGTGTCCAGGTGCGGCTAGAGTTTCAATTATAATGATTTACCCAAATATTAGATATGCTGAAACAACAAAAGGAGTTTAAAAATGCTTTAAAACGACGGCTTATTGAGGGAGTGCTAAATCGTCCTAAAATCGTGGAATTGTGCAGTTTCATGATTTTTGACCCCCAAAATCACGATTCATTATGATTTTACACCCTTTTGCGATATTCCTCCGTTTCAACCAGATTTGGCCTCCTAAAATTGTAAAAACGTGCGATTTTACTTGTTAAATAGCTTTTTTAACAACCATGAAAGGCGCAGAGCGTTGCTTGTGTGGGTTTTTCAAACAACTGTTTATGAGGCTATAGGCATCACATTTTTGGTAAAACCCAAGACAGTAGACACACGAGTTCTGGTCGCTCAAGAGTCAATCTATTTATTATTATTTTTAAATAAAAACCCTCAACGCAAAAATGCATAACCCACGTGACTAAGAGAGAAAAAAAATTAAACAAAAACAAAACTTTTCATGCAACCTATAAAACACTGACCTTTAAAACATAAACCATGTAGATTTCAAAAAAAAAAAAATAATAATAAAAAAAGGCTCTCAAGCCTCAAGTCTGTCAACTCACACATCTCAAGTAGGTTTTTCCACCTTCCATCACTCTCTTTTAGGGTTCGACCTTGAACTCTTTAGAGATGACTAAGCGTGGTTGTTTGTTTAGACATGATTGTTTGCGTTGTTCAAGTACTTGTTTCAACCCTTGTTAGTTTTTGGTAGCACTTGCTTGAATTGTTGCTTTAAGTTATGACTTTTTTTTAATTCTATATGTTTGATTTGATTGGTCAAAAGTGGCGCTTAGACAATGCTTGGCGGGTCGAACTACCAAAATGCCTTGCCCCTCTTACTGCCTTCGACAACATAGCCCTATTCTTTCTATTTTATTTTTTTCTTATATGGTAATGATTTTGTCGTATACAGACGTTTGAAGCATGGCTTATTTTTTAGACAGTATTGTAAAAGCCAGCTTTTAAATAGTCATTCTCTACTGCACAATTTGATTTCTTTTGCATAGCATTTTCTTGTGAAAGCAAACCTAATGGTACTGATAAATTGGCTCTCTCTCTCTCTCTTTCTCTCTTATTTTTTTTAATTTTTGCCCCTCTCTCCCCAAATACAAACAACAAGCAAGCCAAAGATACAATAATTTCATGCATTAGATTGGTGATTTATAGATTGTGAATTTTCCCAAAAATTTTTATAAATTGACATCAGCATAGATGTTGTTGGCATGTATCTCACAATAAAGATATTCAGTATATTCTGGTGGAAAGGAATTGTCAAGGCCAAGCAGAAGCATATCACAAGTTGCTCATCAATAATTAGTGTTTATATTTCATTTCAATATCCGTCTTTAACACACTGAAATATAAAATGTTAAAGAAAAAAAAGTCGAAAAAAACTTGTGATTCATGGATCAGCTGGTTGAGCTTATTTGTATCACTTTATCTAACCCATTATATCTTCAGGGTGAATATAACACTTGGACCTCAAGAGGAGAGGTTGATGCTCTCTGGTATTCACACTGTGGAGGATATATTTTGTTGCTGCTGTGGACAAATTGTTGGCTGGAAATACGTAAGCACCTTTCAGCCATCCTCATTTTTTAAATCATAATTTCAGTAATATTTTAGAGTCAGCGACATTATGCGAACTTAACATTCGAAATTGACCCTTGCATGGACAATTAGTAGAAGAATGAAATTTTTTTTCGGAAATGCATCTTTAGAAAGTATAGAGCTGTTTGTTTCATCTAAAATTTTATCCAGAATTTTTTCTAATGCTGGACAATAGAAGAGTGTGTTTCAGTGGTGCCTGTATATTGGCCATCATGAGCTACTGCTTAGAGCCTGTCCCTTTTTTTTATGACCCAGTTACTTCACTCATCTGTTCATTTCCTTGTGGAAAATAGCAAACTCTTTGAGTGGTGCCAATGATGTGCAGGTAGCTGCACATGATACAAACCAGAAGTACAAAGAAGGGAAGTTTGTTCTTGAAAGGTACCAAATATGCAAATTACTCTGAGCTTTTAGTTTCAGTCTTGTTTTAAATTGTAAATTTGTAACCCAATGCTTATACAATACTAGCACAACTAACAGATGGAGGATCGTCGAGGAGGTCACAGAGGAACTTAATCTGTAAGTCCCTCCCCGTTCAAAAGAGGCAGAAATTCCTTAGGAACTTGAAATTTTAAACCCGATCCGTACCACAATGGCAAGACAATAATAGATTTTTATATGATTGTGGGAACTGTAGACTGCTTTATGTTACCATTATGTGTAGACTATTGGCTGAAATCTTGTCTTAGAGTGGTTAACGAAGTTGTAAATGGAAAGCATTTTTTAGATAAATATTTATGTGTAATGTTTGTTTTTCTTTATAGTAAACTGCATTACGTTCAATTATTTGAAGTAATGGTCAAGTATTAACATGTTATTTGCCTAATCACGGGTTCAAATATATAGTCAGTTTCGCTACTACAAAGTATGGATAAGGTCGTAAGACTTTATCATAACTTACTCATAGCAGAAATTTTATGCACTGTGTATGATTTTTTTACTTAGTTTAGAAATTTCATCTATTATCGTGCCTTTTAACTCTTTATTTTTCAAACCCATTTTAAACTTCGTTGATTATTCAACGAAAAGGGTCCTAAATTAAAAGGTGCATAAGTAGTCTCTCTATGAAAAATCATGGACGAAGTTATATATATGAAGACCTTCACCATAACTAGCAAAATTTTATACGATCTTTTACTTATTTTAGGAATTTCACCATAACTAATTGTCCTAAAGGAGGCCATGTCATTGGAAAAATCATTCTACAGTCTTACGATCTTGGTAATAAGATACCATATGTTTATTTTATCCACTCAAAAGTGGATAGCAAAAGGGAAACCATAGCTAAGTATGAAGGAGCATGTCTCTGTTTGATATATATATTTCCCAAACCCATTTTAAGCTTCATTGAATAATCAACGAAAAATTATAAGGTGCAGAAGCCGCCTCGTAATTAGACATGTGAAACATACTTCAATAGGGACAAATGAAGTCTCAATGATGCAAAACATTGGTCCCACGAAATTAAATTCAAAAGCTTTACGACAAATATTTCATAATTTTGCCATAATTCCAATTATATCCTAGGAACATAAAACAATTGTGGAGTAGTTATTTGGACCATTGTTTTCTCCCAAATAAAGTGAGTCAAAATCAAGCCGTCCTAATAATTTAAAACGAGAGTCCCCAACTCATAGCGACCTACCAAAAACAAATATTAACATTGGGACCATACGTAATTTTAAAAATTCATTATCTATGGTACCATGAGATAAGGTAATAATACTAAGTCTAAGGATGATTTTAAATTTAAGGAAAAAATTATTTCATTGTGTTCGCACAATTTTTTGCTGGTACGCATGTAAGGTTCCAAGCCTCCTGCGACAAAGTCTCAGAAAGAAGTGTTTGATTCCAAGAAATACCTCTAAGGGGCGCAAGCACACAGATTTCAGCCTTAAATATTACAATGCTAAGAAAACTATAAACTTAGAAACTACTTGCTCATTTTGAGTTTTTTTTTTCTTTTCCTATGCCTGAGCCATTTATAGTGTAAAGTTGTGCTAATCGCTCAAGCGGTTTCGCTTTCTTCGGCCCATTAAACCCCACACGTCTCCTAATCGCGTGTAACTGCTAGATCATGCATGCAACCGCTGGGTCGTGCGTGTAACTGCTGGGATGTGTGCTCTGATAACCACTATATCGTGGGGATTACTGTCATACGGTACAGTAACTGTTAGGTGGGCCTATACGAAACTGGCCAACTGCAAGGCACATTCACATGTTCGTTCTTCTTTCATTGTTCTTCACTTGTTGGGAGATTCTTTCTTTGTTCTTCACGATTCTTTACCCATTGATCGAATCGTCCCTGGTCAATTCTTTCTTCATTCTTCGTCCTAAATGACGCCATGCCTCTTCGTCCTATAGTAATTATTTTCCTGTTAATAATTGCCCACAAATACGCCTTGATCGAATTGAACGATGAGATTGATGCAGTATTTCTTAGTTAAGCATTTAAAGCTGGGGTCGCATTACTGGTCGCCTTAATAATTCGGTCTGTTGACCGTTCGCTTTCATTTTTTGCTGCCATTTGCGCGTCTCGAGACATGTTATTTACATTCCCAATGTGAATCCATCACTTCCCTAATTAATGTGCGACTTCTCCCTACACGTCTTATCTGGAAACCATTATTGTGCTAATTAATATGCTACTTTTCCGTCACATCTCCCTCGTTGCGTGTGATACTGCCTTTTCATTTTCCCGCTCTTTTGCCTGCCTTGAATTGGATCGCGCCACCTGTTTTAGGGTGAACTTTTATTCTGACTAAATAAACCCAAACCCTCTCTTTTCACTGTTTTACTCTCTCATTCGTTTCACTGCTTTCTCATCTCTGTAAATCCTTCAATTTACTTGCTATGGCGTCTTCTTCTTCTACTCCAAAAAAGAACACTACATCGGCCTTCAAGGATTATCAGACCGTCTTGGATGATCCTTCGGTTAGCGTCTTTAGGATCCACACTCTTGACGAAATCCATGAACTATGCTCCCTTGGATCCATTTTTGTTGATGACGAAGCCATTGCCACAGCTCCCTTGGCCCAACTATTCCTTTCTATTTCTAACATGCCCCTTTTGGAGCCTCTGAATATTTCTTCCCTGAATCAGTCTAACCCCATTCGTACCTGGCCCAAATCTGATTATTCATTCAAGACCTGGTTTCATCGCATGAGGTCGCATACAGATACCCGCACTTTCTTCGACGACACTGGTATACTCTATCTCATAGAACTTTCCTTTGTACTGCCTTCTTTCGACCGAAACCTCTTCCCCATATCACTGTTTTTTTGGTCTTCTGATTATAATGTCTTCATTTTTCCTTCTGGTCCTTTGACCATCACATTACGTGATATTGGTGCCTTGACTGGGTTGGCTCCTTTGGGCGTGACTATCTCCGCCCGTACTAATTTTCGCTTTCCTCCTCCCCAAATAGACACTTCAACTTTCTCTTATTATTCCATTTTCTTTCGTACATTCTTTGAATCGACCAGTCCAGTCACGGTATTTGAGCGTACCGCTTTCATTCATGACTAGCTTTACAAATATATCACTTGTGTGCCTAGTCAGAAACCCGTGGCGAGTTATCTTCCCATCTCTTCGGACGTTGCCAATGGTCGTCCTATGGATCTATCTTCTTTCCTTTTAACTGTCATTTATTGGGGCCTCGTCGTTCTTTAAAAATAGCTATGGTACGACTCTTCGCCCATTGCTTCAGGCCCTCTTTGGCTCGTCCAATTGTGGCTCAGGGCCCATTTCCCTGTTTTGGCTATATTGAGTCAAATCGTTCATTTCCATGTGCTAGCCTTCTATTTGCCCAATTAGGGCCAACCTTTCTCATTCCTCGTGCCATTTTTGATTATTTTTATACCCATTCTTTCGTCCATTCTTATTTTCCTTTTTCATTGGGCGACAGCCCCTCATTTGTTCATGAGCTTCCATAGTCTGATGGAGATGAATCGGTTAATCGCATCTGGCATAAATTTTTATGTTCCCGCGATCTGATTCATGATATCTTGACTGAGGCTAATGACAAGGCTGGGGTGGAAGTGTATTCTCCCAACTTCGTCGCTCGTCAATTCGGCCTTATCCAAGGATGGCCTCTTCCATTAATCTGTTCCCGCTCTACTCCAGCAGAGCGTTTCAAAGTTCTTTCGCTCTCAGACATTGATCAATGCTTGTCCGAGATGCAGACTTTGTTATCTTCTTTTTCTTACGATTCCTTCTCCCATTGTACATCCGTTCACCCCTTTTTCGAGCGTTTTTGGCCAACCAACTGTGAAAGGCTTTTATCATTGCCCTCCTCATCTGTCTTTTCCAGCCTCGCCTTTCCCTCTAAGCCCTCTGAAAAAGCTGGGTCGAAGAAGGCAAGTTCTAAACCCCCTACCAAAAGGAAGCACACTTCACCCGCTCATGGTTCTAATTCAGATGAGCCTGTGTTGCGCAGACAAACTAAGGTACAATTTTCCCCTCTATCTTCTATCTTTTTTTTTAACTGTCTGTTATGTTTCCTTGCGTAGGTCTCTAAGATCGAGCAATCGTAAGATATGGTCGTGTCGGCTCAAGCCGCCTCCCCTGAAATTTCGAACGTTCAATATCCTTTAGAGGAGGGTGAGTCTGCTGAACGCCCAACTGTTAGGGTGGATCCCCAAGGTATGGGGTTAAACATAGTAATGGGGAGTAGGGACCCGCACATAGAGGAGATCTTAATGGACGACCCCTTTTTTGAATAACATCTTTTGCACACTCACATCTCCTTTGTGCAAGAGCCGGATGACGAGCATTCTCAGCTCCATCCTGAACGGGTCATCCCTTTAATTCATAGGTCGATTGCCTTGGGGATTGGGGGTATTATAGGGACATCGATGGCCTATTCAGCCTGGCCGAATTGGATGTGTTGGAAGAGGCCAGGTCCTTTCTAAAGGCGGATATGGTCAGACGAGTATATAAAGATTTTGAAGTTGTGAATGTTACTGATTCCTCCGACTCTGACTCTTCCACAGAGACCCAGTCGTCGGGTGCACCAAGCCATTTTGGTGTTCCATTTGATTCTCCAATGTATCGGTCTCCCTCACTCGACCGAGATCCTCGGCAAACATCTCATATTTCTCCGCCATCATCTCATAGGCCAGACTCTACATCGCCCCCTTGTGATGTTCCTATGGCGGCTGTGGACAAGCCTTCAAGTTATAGCTTTGTGCCCGAGGTTGTAATTATTTTTTTTCTTTTTGTATAACTACCTCGGTTTTCATCTGCTAACCCTTTTTTTTTATAAATAAGTGCCCGATTCGTTCATACAATTGGTCTAAGACATTTTGGATCATCTTGACCGGCTAGCCTCCACTCCGTCTCAGCCTTCATCATCCTCAGCGCGAGCAACCACAGACTTGGAGGCTGTAGGCATTGCACTTTTGCATGTGAAACCCGATGATGAGTCTCAGTTGGAGGCACTACTTTTTTAGCTAAGGATATTGCGGGAAACGGAGGTCGGAAGGGGAAATTCAGAATAAGTACGTCATCAAGTTCATTTCACAAGTTCACTGTCTTCGTTAGTGCTGCGTTCGTTACTTCGTTTGAACGTCAGGCAGATTGCGGACGTTCGTGTAGCGTTCGAATGGGCGTTCGAACGGAGTCGGTATTTCTGGTTTTGCTGCTAGCCTCGCACCCCAGCCCAATTAGCCCCCCAAAGCCCATAAAAAACATCCTAATTAATAAAACACATTTAAAACACATGGGAAAATTAAATTAAATATTAAATAAAATAATTAAACCATTTACCAATTAAATAAAACACAAAATATAATCATACCTAATAAAGATAAATCAAATATATTAACTTCCTAACCAAACAAATCACATACTAAATTAAAAGGATGTCATGCCTAATTAAAATCAATCATAACAAATTAAATATTTTGTATTCCTAATCTAGCCAAGATTTGTCCCCCCTCAATCTTTGACTTTCCTTGCTCAAACACCAAATCATATCTCTCTTTAATGCCAAAATCTCTTCCTTGTGAGACAAGGTGAAGCCCTAGCCCTTCTCTATATAAACCACCCCTAACCAAGGCATTCAGCTCTCCTAGCACACGCCAATCACAAGGATAAGTAACAAAAAAAAAATATTATTTTCATCTCCTCCACTCCATAGCCGAACACATCACCCTCCTTAACCCCTCCATAACCGAAAATAACAAGCCTTTATATCTTCCTAAAGCCACCGAAAACAGCCCTATACAGCAGCCCTCCATCACCGAAAATTACAACCAAAAACCGAACTGCAGTGAACACAAAAACTGCACTGTTTTACACGCTCAAACAGCAGTAATTAACCCCTAAAACAACAGCAAAATACACTTAAAACATTCCCTAAAAACCTTAAAGTAGTAACGTAAAAAAAAACTGCACTCCTATTAGCCCTCAAACAGCCCTTAAAATCCTCAAAACAGTAACATAAAAACTGCATTCATAATCCTTAAAATAATCACACAAGACTGCACTAAAAACCCACACAAAAACTCGGAACAGTCCGTTGAAACGTCAAAACAGGTGACCTGAACAGTGAGCAGCAAAACAGAGGCCGAACAGTAGTAGAACGGAGTTCGAACAGCAAGCAAAATAGCAAAGCAGTGAGCTAGGACGCTAAACCAGTGAACCAGAGAAGTTGAGGATCTGTACCCTTCCGACGTCCGTGAAACACAAGCCTGAAAGTTGGCAAAAATGTTAGACCTGAGGGTATCTTTCACACTCATTTTTTTTGTTTTATTTTTATTTTTACTTGTATTATTTATTGAGTATTGCTTGCATGATTGTCATGTTGAAATGCATGTTGTGGCCCTTGAGTAGATAAATATGCATGAATTATGAGATGTTGTATGTTGTGGCTGTGGAATAAAATGAGAGATGTGTCAACTCTCGCGGTATATCGGATGGAAACCCGGACATAAATTTCATAGCCGACTCCGAATGGACGGTAGTATGATCTGTACTCGGGATACAACTCCACGTACCGCTTGAGTAAATGACACCCTCTTTTGTTTTGTGTTGCTTTGGTTTATTTATTTTTCGTCACTTGAATTCTGCATGTTGCTTATTTATGCATGATTCAATCGAGCGCATGGGCTTAGTAAGTGGAATGAAAGATCCCCTATGGGGAGGGGTTAAAGCCCTTTACCACGATGCTTTGCCACGCCGGTTGATGTGTGTTCGGTTGAATGCAAGATACGTTCAATCGGGCATACTAAGTTTGATATTATTGCTTTTAATTCTTTTTATGCATGATTCAATCGAGTGCATGGGCTTAGTAAGTGGAATGAAAGATCCCCTATGGGGAGGGGTTAAAGCCTTTTACCACGATGCTTTGCCATGCTGGTTGATGTGTGTTCGGTTGAATGCAAGATACGTTCAATCGAGCATACCAAGTTTGATATTATTGCTTTTAATTCTTTGTATGCATGATTCAATCGAGCGCATGAGCTTAGTAAGTGGAATAAAAGATCCCCTATGGGGAGGGGTTAAAGCCCTTTACCACGATGTTTTGCCGCGCCGGTTGATGTGTGTTCGGTTGAATGCAAGATACGTTTAATCGGACATACTGAGCTTGACATTGTTGTCTTTATTCTTTGTGTTGCATGCATCAGGTCTGGTTCCGTTCGAACGCGTTCTCGAACGCTACACGAACGCGAACCTTCTGTTTACAGTTCGAACGCGTTCTCAAACGCTACGCGAACGCACACGCACTTTCTTAGTCTCATCATGCATCAGGTCTGGTTCCGTTCGAACGCGTTCTCGAACGCTATACGAACGCTAACCTTCTGTTTACCGTTCGAACGCGTTCTCGAACGCTACGCGAACGCACACGCACTTTCTTAGTCTTATCATGCATCGGGTCTGGTTCCGTTCGAACGCGTTCTCGAACGCTATACGAATGTGAACCTTCTGTTTACCGTTAGAACGCGTTTTCAAACGCTACGCGAATGCGCACCCACTGAACTGAGTCCTTTTCATCAGATTTCATACATAGTTTTCCTAGTAGCTATCCCCACATGTATGAATACAATGTGTTTAATGTATTACGATTCATATACCTATGTCATGATAACATTTGAGTATTATTTATTGTGGTATATCGGATGGAAACCCATACATAAATTCCGTAGCCGATTCCGAATGGACGGTAGTACGGTCTGTACTTGGGATACAATTCCACGTACCACTTGAAAAGGTGCTCACATGTGTGCTTGTGTGGTTAGTATGTGTGCTTGTGTTTTCTTGAATATAATATGCCAGTGAAGTTGTATGTTTGTCGCTCCTTTGATGTACCTTCAAGCATGCAATCTTAGATGTGAAATATATGTAAACTTAGGTGTAAGTTTTATTTTGTACATATGAATTTAGAAGCATGATACTCTTGGAAATAAGTGCTACTTAAGCCTGATTAAATTATTACATAAATCCTTTCATTACAAGTGGCATAAGTAAGAGACCATTCCGAACCCAACGGTTTGAGGTCTTCCCTTGCGAGGGGTGAGTGCGGCCTTAAATCTCATTTTCCCGGTTCACACCGGGTGGCGACTCCATTATTCTCCGGTTTAGTCCCCCGTGGCTACTCCGTACTCCCGAACGGGCCGCGAGCCCAGGACAGCATGCGTCGCCCAGTTCCTGTGTTCCCACAGAGGCCTTTCAGGAAGCCATTCATCAATACGCGTCCTTCACTAGGTTGGACATCGGTCAGGCTACTCTGCCAGAAAATATGCTTAAACTATAGAGATTTTTCTCTCAGTTGTCCCGGCTATTGGCTTCTCCTACTTTGCCTATACCAGTGAATAATCGACTTTTCCTCCAAGACTTTCAGAACGAAGTAGAGGCCCTCATCCCTCGTTATCGGTGTATACACAGCCAGAGGGTCGGGCTTCATTTTTTTATTCAAAGAAAGAAGGACTATGTGACTCCCTTAATGCTCTCCATCGATCTCTACGGGAAACTACATATGAGATGATGATTGAGGAGTCAATATTGCTGGATTTAGAGCGACAACTATGGGAGATCCAATATCTTATTGAGGAGAGGCGCATGAGAAAAGAGGCTAAGAGGAAAGTCGTTGCTGCACAATTGGAGGAGGTGAACAAATCTCTGGCGGAGTATGAAGAATTGACCCAAATTGATCTTGAAAAGAGTCTGACCGATCTTACTACAGCTGATGGGGTGATACAGCAGGAGTGGTGACATTTGAGGGAGGCATTTGCGGTCTTGAAAGACAGAGTGCTCACTGAAGATGTCCAACGATCGCCACCCAATCACTGATTGTAATTTATTTATTTGTTGTAAAGGTTAGGACGTTGCATCGTCCGTTCTTTATAAATTTGTCACCCCGCCTTTATTTTAATAACAATATTTATTATTATTATCATTATTATTATTATGTTATATATATATATCATTCTATTGACATTCGAAGAATGCTACATTCTCATGCTCCCACAACGAATACACATATTTTTTCAAATATTTACCATTTATTGCTCTAACATGCATTTCTCCATCTAAATTCCTTAAATGATAAGCTCTATTTGGCATTACGCTCTCTACCTTGAAAGGTCCTTCCCAATTGGGTGATCATTTACCGTATATAGGACTTTTAGTATCCAATGGCAGTATTGTCTTCCATACTAACTCTCATTTCCTGAACGATTTGGCCACGACTTTTCGATTATATCCTTTGGCCAATATTTCTTTCTATGTTTCCAAACGATTCATGACATCACATTTAATATCGTCTAGCTCTAATAGATTTTGGATCATCGCTTCATTATAATCTTTTGGCTTCAATTTATCCTGCAACGCCACCCTTGTGGATTTGACATTGACCTCTACCGGTAATACGACCTCCTGATCATATACTAATTGGAATGGTGTGACTGAGGTACTCGTTCTTGGTGATGTCCTATATGCCCACAAAGCTTGACTCGAACATTCATCTCATTGTCTGACATTGTCTGTTATCATCTTTCGAATTAGGCCTTTAAGGATTTTATTGGACGACTCGGCCTGACCATTTGACTGAGGTTAATATGGTGTAGCATTTACTAACTGAATCCATATTCCCCCAAAAAACACTTTACTTTTTCACCGTTCATAGAAGTCCCAAGATCTACCATCAGTGTTTGGGGGATATCGAATCTATTAATAATATGCTCTTTAATGAATTTGATGATTCGTTCTTGGGAAATTTCTATTATCGGTATTGCTTTCACTCACTTGGTAAAGAAATCTGTAGCGATAATGATGATCATGTGTCGTTTTCTCGATGCAGGATAGATTTTTCCTATCCAATCAATCTCTCATCCTTTGAACGACCATGGTTTTATGATGATGACTATTTCTGTTGCTGGCACTCGTTGTATGGGCCCATATTTTTGACATGCCATGCATCCCTTTTGCGTATGCTATGTAAGACTCTCCCATTTTTGGCCAATAATACCTATTCCTTATGATTAACCACCTCATTTTTATTCCGGCTTGATGGCCCCACAGACCCCTTCATGCACCTCAGTCATAATGGTCTTGGCCTCTGACGAACCCACAAACCTTAATAGTACACTATCTTGACGTTTTATATACAATACATCCCCTGATACCACAAAGTTTAAAGCCTTCAGTTTTAGCTTTCGATTTCCTCCGTTCTCTAGATTCTTTAAGAAATCTCTGATTTCTCCCCTCCAATCATCTATGTCCCAGTTTTTTAATATCCAAAATGCCGACGTCATTCCTTCGTCTAGCTATAGCTGGTTTAATCTCTCCTCTTCCACACACACTGTCAATTCTCATCTTGTTAAATCCTGAAGCTGCTTGAGCTAGCTCATTAGCTTCGTTATTCATCCTTGGGACGTGCTCTACCTTTATTTCTAACAAACTAGAGAACTGTATATTGATAATAACTGTCAAATACGCATATGGAAATCAAACTTAATCAACAATATGGAAAATTCATAAATTTGAATGATTTAAAAAGATGGAAACAAATATAACTTGTTACGAAATAATACAAAAAAAATTATTTTTTTAATACACAAAAAAAATATATTTTTTTAAAAAAGAAAATAACACAAATGAAAATAAAATCATTCTAGTCAACTATCCCCTCCCCCAATCAAATTGAGACATTGTCCCCAATGTCTGAATAAGAAGAAGTAGAGTTTAGAAGACATCATCTGGTTAGTGTAGAATTGACAATTGAATCTACAACACTGCTATTAAAAAAAAAAAGGTTATAGCTTAAAACAATAAAAGAAAATCAAAATAGTAAATTGAAATACAGTTGTGATTGTGGCTCATATCTTCCTCTGGTTTTACGTCTAGTAATGGCTTAAACGCCCTATATGGGTCGGGGATATGCTTCCCATCTAATTTTCTTATAAATTTACAAACATGATCTTTTAAAGTCAAATTCCCGATATTGTATTGTTGTCTTTCTTTTTGAAATTATGTATATAAGTTGTGAATCAATCTATCAAATCCATTAGGATGCGTCTCAAGAGTCAATGATATATTATCTAATGACTTATTACTCAAGTCATCTCTAATGGGTTATTTATTTTTCGTGATTATTAGACATCATTCCTAAAGAACCACAACGAGTGTTGCACGCCCAACATGTGCATTTATAACAAACACCTAATTGTTTAGCTCTATGTTTCTTAGCATATATGTTTTTATTCAAACTAGGTATGTAAGAGATAAATGAATTAAGAAATTTATGGACTCTTATTTTAACCATTTCTTTCTTGTAAAGGTTTAACATTTTTTGGATGGTCGACGTGTTCTGACATTAGCTTGAAATGTATTATGCGAGTGCATTTTTTAAAGGATTAATGTCTTTTATATCTGTTAAAGTTCATCCAATTCCTTGTTTATGTTCTTTCAAAACAAATAACTTACCTTATTGATCGCTTGTAAGAGAAGAAGAAATTACCGCAGGGTAAGTTTGTTTATATCCAAGAAATGTACATTTCAATCCTTCAGGCAAAGTCTTTAATTCCAATTTGGGTGATTCTTAATGTTTCTCTTCTTCAAGTGTTCCTAGTTCCTCAAAATTTTATTTCCCTCCTTCGTCTTCCAGTACCTGTGTGGAATCAAATAAGAAAAATCATTAGAAATATCTGAATCTAATTGCGTATTTGATTTAAGAAAATTATTTTTACAGATTTTCATATGGTCAGATTCATTCCCCTAAATATGTTCTTCCAAAATTGGTTCAATTAGTTCCATGTTCTTATTTTCACTGTCCTCATCGTATAGTTGCTTTCACATATTAAAAATATTAAGCTCCAACGTCATATTGCCAAAAGATAAATTCAAGATTCCATTCCTACAATTAATTAAAGCATTAGTTGTTGCTAAAAAAGGAAGACCAAGTATTACAGGAACTGGTTTGTAACTATCTGCTACAGGTTGTGTATCTAAGAAAATAAAATCCACATGATATATGAATTTATCGACTTGTAATAACACATTTTCCGTAATTCCTTTGGGTACTTTAACTGATCTATCGGCAAGTAAAAGAGTAGTTGAAGTTGGTTTTAACTCACCGATATTAAGTTGTTATTAAACCGAAAATAGAAGTAAATTTACATTGTTTCCAACATTAAGGAAAACATGTTCAATTTTTTTGATTTCCAATAATATATGAAATAGTTGGACAACCAGGGTCTTTGTATTTTAATGCATTATTGGTTGAGAGAATGAAACTTACATGTTCACCTAGAAAAACTTTCTTTCTTACATGACGTTTTCTTTTAACAGTGCACAAGCCTTTCAGAAATTTGGCATAAGATGGTATTTGTTGGATGACATCTAACAAAGGAATATTGACATTCACATGTTTGAATATTTCATAAATCTCTGAGGAATGGTTCAATTTCTTTGTTTTTAATGCTTGAGGAAATGGAGGTGCATGAGAAAAATTATTGTCATCAACGATAGGTAAAGGTTCATCAACCTCTTCCTTACCTTATGAATCTGATTTATTTTTAGCTTTGCAAGGTTCAAGAATAGGTCTGTGGATGACCTTACCACTGCAAAGAGTAATAACTGACTTGACTTGGTCTATGTGTTGACTACCAGAACTACCCTCGTGAGGGTTTTGATGACTCTTGGGGTTTGGATGTGCTTGTGCATGAAACTTCCATTTCTCATTAATTGTCAATGGAGATGTGATTTTGGAGAAACTATCTTTCAGATCAATCAATGTTTGCACATTTTGGTTATTGATGGCTTCATATTTCTCAATGAATGCATGCAAGGTATCCTCGAGGTTTTCCCTAGGCAGTGGGACATATGGTGCATAATTCTGGGAATTTTGGAAATTCTGGTATACCTGGGGAGGTTATTACGATGGTTGTGGTTGGTTATCCTTCCTCCAATTGAAGTATGGATGATTTCTCCAACCAGAATTTTAGGTTTTGGATTATGGGTTTGGATTTGGTACGTTGAAGGTATTTATGGAACTGACTTGGTCATGGAGACAGTCATGTAGGGCTGGCAAGGTTGGTCAAACCTGTGTGATGTGTTCATTTGAATTACAAATTTGACATGTGACTTCTTGAACTAACTTGACATGATCACTCTTCCTCATTTCTAATGCCTCAACTTTTTTAGCTAGAGATGCATACTTAGCAGAAAGGTCATGGTCTTCCCTGAGGTTAAACATACCTCTACCATATGGTTATGGTTTTACAGACGACTCATAAGTGCCAACTATGTCTCATTGTTGTGCATTCTCTATTATATGTTCTAGGTAATCTAATGCATATTCGGGATTTTTATCCCTAAACTCACCATTACACATAATTTCCACTATTTGTCTATCTTGGGGTGTTAAACCCTCGTAGAAGTAGGAAACTAGTCTCCATGTTTCAAACCCATGATGTGGATAAATATTTAACATCTCTTTAAATCTCTCCTAATATTGGTAAAGTATTTCCCCCGACTCTTATGTAAAAATTGTGATTTTCCTCTTAAAGGAGTTTGTCATGTGAGAGAGGAAATAAATTTTTCAAAAACTGTTCTTACAAATCATCCCATGTTTTGATGGATTCTGACCTAAGACTCTGTAACCAAATTTTTGCTTGATCCTTTAAAGAAAAGGGAAAAAACTTTAATCGAATTATATTCATGCTGCAATTTTGGTATGTGCAAGTGTTATATACCTCTTCAAAATCCTTTAAGTGCTGATAAGGATTTTCTAATTCTAGACCGTGGAATGTGGGTAAAGGTTGGATGATACCTGATTTAAAAATGAAATATGATGCATCTGGGGAAAAAAATACAAGATGGTGATCCTGTCCTAGTAGGATTCATGAATTCTCTGAGTGTCCTAGGATGATTAAGATCGCCATGTTGAGACTCGTTTTCTTCCTGATCAACTGGATTTTCAACTCGGGCAGGTGGATTTTCATTTTGGTTATCGGCCATTTTAACTGACAATGAAGGTGATGGAGACTCTCTATTTAATCTACCACTAGATGATCGAGATTAATGTCTCATGCAACCTAAATGATGACTATATACTGAAATTTAAATATGCAAATACAATACTAAGAAAAATAATAATAAACAAGTGAAAGAAGAAAAATAAATAAATAAATAAAAATAAATGGCAAAAGAGATAAAAAAAAAATATATATATATATAATAATTAGATCCTAAAAACATCCTCTGATTCTTGTCAATTCATATTTCAATTGAATTTCTCGTTCAGCTGTCTCAATTTCTCGAATTAGGTTCTCATAAAAAAATATGGAAGAATCTCTAGATGTAGATGGTTCAAGAAATTCTTTGACAAAATACAAGCTCCATTTTAATTGAGATTTTTGTCTCCTGTAAACTTGGAGAATTAAGTACAAGGTTCGTCTATATGTGGGATGTCTGGGTTTAGGATTCATTTAGGATAAATTAGGACATTTTGGATCTGCACAAATACAAAGAAAAAAATGAGATACATAAAATACAAAAATAAAAATAAAGAAAGAAAAAATTATTATTCTATCTACTAAATTATATTCCCCGGCAACGACGTCAAAACTTGACACACTCAAAAAGTAGTTCTTTACTAAGAGTGTCGAAGTAATAAATAACCCGGTATATCCAGGGTCGATCCACATATAATAAATCTAGTAAAACAAAATAACAATTCGAGTGAAATAAAAATGTTGGATTTGTTTGAAATGATGAAAAATTTTAAATTTAACTACAACAAAAAATTAAAATACTCGAGTTAGGAGATTCACTCTTAATATTTCAAATATAGAGAAATCTTACTTTTTATAATATATAAATTTTCATTATTACCCAATTAATTTACTTCAGGAATTAATTATGGCAAAACATATAAAATCATTCATAAAAGCGGTGATAACATTTGTCTATAACAAGTCCAGTTAGGTACTCAATTATGCCAAATAAATAAAATCAACCATAAAGGTGGTAACAAAGTTTGTCAATAATTAATCCAGATTTAAATTATTTATTATGATTACAATTTATATATTATAATATTAATAATATTAATCTATATTCTCATATTAAAAGCTTCACTCTTTACCCCAGTAGGATAAAATTAGCTACTCATGATTTGAAGACAAACATTCATAATTTTATTACCAAAAGAAAAATAAAATTACAAGAAAGCTTAAAAATTAAAACACACAAGACATACTCTCTCAAATTCTACAAGAGAACTTTGAAAGAATGAATGAAGAAAATGAGAAGTGAGCACCACTATCTATAGTTAAGTTCTCATCTCTCAATTATTAATTACAAATTTCCAATTCAAATACAAACAACAAACTTTTACTAATCTATTTTTTCTTTTTCCTTTTTGACTTTTTTTATTTTTGTTGATCATTTTGGAAAAATTTATCACAATCCACCTAAAGGTGGATTGTGACATTTTAACTTTTATTTTTATTTTTTACTTTTTTACTTTTTGTATTTTTTACTTTATTTTCTAATAATTAAAATTGCATGCAACACACATTAACGTATTAACCAATTTAGACCTTGAAAACCTCAGAACTATAAATTCTCGTAAACAGAAAAGGGTAGATATTTGAGTCTTCTTTCATCTGGATCTGGAATCGCCTCAATCCGATATCGGAGTAAAAAGTTATGGCCAAAATACGAAACTTACGTAAAGTTGGAATTTCCGAAATTGTAACGCCCTTTCAAGTTTCCGGCCTCCAAAATCCAAATGTCACGTCATTTTTCTAGTTATGCATCCAAGATTATTTCACCTACATAAGAAATAAAAATCACAATAAAAATATATAAAATATAAATTTAATTATTATTTCACAAATATGCTAAATTAAGGGGATTAATGAAATTATAGTGTAAAATAATTAATTTTTCTTTTAATAAATATACACTTTTTAGTGTTCATCAACCACCACCTCAAAATGTACCACCACCTCAGAATGTGCCACCTCGACGTGTACTACCACATTGTGTACCGCCAGATGAAGAAGAAGCTGAAAATAAGTTTGATGATTTTGACGATCTTGATGATGTGGAGGAGTGATTTCAAGCAGGACATGATAAAAAGCTTAATAGGAGGTTTGATAGAAGGAATGATATGAGGGATATGCAATTTGATTGTAGAGCTGCATTTGATGACAGAATATGGGATTATGATATAAGGGGTTATGATAGACGAGGAGATGTAGATGGTGATCTAAGTAGCATCAAAATCAGGATACCAACCTTTCAGGGCAAGAATAACCCTGAGGCTTACTTAGAATGGGAAACGAAAATAGAACTGATTTTCCAATGTCATCATTACTCAGAAGATAAGATGATCAATCTGGCAGCAATTGAGTATACTGATTATGCTATAATTTGGTGTTAGTGTCCTAGACATGTCAATGATCTCTAAACATTGATTTGTGTGTGAATTAATAAGTATAAGTTGCGGAAAAATTTACAATGATCGGATGAAGTACAAGACTTTTTCTTTGTTGTATGAAAGCTCCAAGCTTTGTTGAGTGTTTCCAACACTTGGGTGAGTTTTCCTATCACCTTCTTTTAACTCTTGAAGTGCTAGTTTGCTTGAAATTTTGCGAAAAAATTCCAAGAGAGAGAGGAGAGCTCACGGTTTTGGAGGAGGAAGAGAGAGGAATAGTCATTTTTGTTTTTTTAAAAAAACATAATACTTATGTTGACTTCCAAAGTTGGTTTAAGTGTGTAGTTGTGTGAAGTTAATGCCTCATTTACTTTTCAACTACTTACATCACAAATAGTGACAAGTTGATGTAAGTAATGGGTCCCACCCATTTAAATTCCAAATTTAGTTGGCACACACAACACGACTTTGGGCCCGGTTTCGTTTAATCCGATTAAACGAATTTTCCGTCGCTAAATAATTAAATCCAATTTAATTAAATAATAATGCCTAGCAAAATTATTACGAAAGACGCTGGCAAATTAATTCCAAATTATTTGTTCACTTGAATTAAAAATCCAATTTTAATTCCGTATTGAAATCCAATTTCAATTAATATATCCGATATATTATTTTTGCCCAATTAAATAAATTAAATAGTAAAATCCAATTTCACTATTAAATTTACTTTGCCGATTAATTCCAAATTAATTACGTTCTCTCTTCTAGACGAATTTAATCCCATATAAATTATTGACGCAAGTAATCCCAGATTAATTTTCTCTCATGATTAATCACAGATTAATTCTTGCCCCAATTAATCCTAGATTAATTTTCTCTCTCATAATTAATCCCAGATTAATTTTGTTCGAGTCAAATATCATCGGTGAATATTTAGGAAGCGACCCAAGAGATCCCTGGATATGTTGGCAGTAAATACGGTCATCGGACTATCTGAACACGTGCGTACCCCGTACCACGTTCTTACCGATTTACAAGACATGGTAGGCTTCTAGTAAAGCACCGTGCCTACCCAATTCTCCAGAAATATGTTCAACATGGAATATATATAATTTGTATCAGGCATAGTATACAATGTATTGCGTATTATGATCCAATATCGGATGTCATATGCTAGGCCTAGGGCTGGAATTGTGTCTGCCCCATACGAAGCATATATCGGATCACTAGCAACTAATCTCTATAATCGGATAATCATGACATAGTCATACTATCCCAATAGCTGCAACATTTAAGAGTACTAATTATGTATCCCTGCGTGATCATCATCTCCATATGACTGAAGTGATACTTCCATCTTGACATCACACCCAATACACTACGATTCTCAGTAAACCCAGAAGAGGCGTACACAAAACCTATTAAAGCCCCGGACGACCAAAACCAAAGCGTACTGATTGTCGCAAGTATTAGCGATGCAAATCTCAGGTTAAGACCACATACACCTACCCTGATTCGGATTCCCATAGACACATAGTCATACTACCAATGGGACTCCGATGGGTCTATCCAGAGCGAAGCTATTCCCGGTCCAACGACTAATAAAACCTCATATCACACTTGCATAAGTATCCAATACTTAAATATATGAGAACTATGTCGTTAAGCTTCCATAACGCGCACAAGTACAATACTAGCCTATTCCATATTATCGATGTCCAGTCTCGATAATACTACGACTAGGGATATTTAATGATTAAACCTTTCATGGATTAATACTGTCTCATATCTTATTAATCTGGTACTAATCATATGGACTTTTATCATTTATATATCCAAGTAATCCAATTACAAAATGATAAAAGAGTAATTTCCTTTGTCACATAGTTAATTTGTACAAAAACACCATGTCTTTTACAAATAGTGATGATATGGGTCATAATTATCCAACATAAAGCCGATTCAGACATGGGCAGAACTTATGGGTCTCATGAGGAAGAGGTTCATACCCAGTCATTACTATCGGAAATTAAATAAGAAACTACATCATTTGTATCAGAGGACCAAGAGTGTTGAGGACTATCACATAGAGATGGAAGTTGCCATGATCATGGAAAATATAGTTGAGGATGTATAGGCTACTACTGCATGATTTCTAGGGGCTTGAATAGAGAGATTGGCAACATGGTGGAGTTGCATCATTATGTTGATTTGGAGGATATGATTCACATGGCTATCAAGGTAGAGAGGCAGCTCAAGATAAAATCCACATCCAGATTTGGTACTCAGACTACTTCTGTATGGAATGGGAAATGGTTTTGAATGAGAAGCGGGATGGAGGCTTTGACAAGCCTAGAAGAGAGTTCAGTGGAGGATTTAATAAGCCTAGGCCGAACTTAGTGCTAAGGGTAATGAAGCTGCAACCGAGCAAAACTAGATCAAAACCTGAGGGTACAACTACCAAAACTAAGGATGTCAAGTGTTTCAAATGATTGGGCATGAGACATTATGCTTCACAATGTCCCAATAGGCTTACCTTAGTGATTGATAAGAAGAGCGAAAAAGTGTACTCTACTAATAGTGAGGTTGAGGATGAGATGCCAGAGCTGGAGGATACTAGTGACCACGAGGGAGTTGCATAGCTATTGCATAATTTATCTCTAGTTGTTAGGCGTGCTTTGAATGCACATGTTGTAGAGGATGGGAGTGGGCAGTAGAGGAAGAACATATTCCATATTAGATGTCGTGTGAATGGCAATGGGTGTAGTATGATCATTGATGGGGCAATTGTACTAATGTTGCTAGCACAACATTGATTGGGCGGTTAGGGTTGAGTTATTTGAAGCACCCCAAGCCTTACAGGTTGCAGTGGTTAAATGATTATTACGAAATAAAGGTGACAAAGCAGGTATTATTGAGCTTTACCATTATGCCATATATGATATTCTATGTGATGTGATAATGATGCATGCATGACATATTCTTTTTGGCAAGTAATGGCAGTTTGATAAGAATGTTATTCACGATGGGTTCAAGAACAAGTACTTCTTTCAGCATAAGGGAAAATCCATTACCTTATTGTAGGCATTGCATTTTTGCATATCAGCCCGATGATGAGTCTCGTATGGAGACACTATTTCTTTAGTTGTGAAAGGCGCGCGAAACGGACGTTGGAAGGGTAAAATTGGAAAATGGAATTTTTGTTGGATTTAATCCAGTTGTTTAGCTTTGGTTGCTTGTTGGATCTCTGTTTCAAAGCTTATCCTCGGCCCAAAACCCCATAAACCACTTACCAAACCATAAACCAAACCTAAACACACCAAGCCCAATCCAAAATAATTAAAACATTTAAAATGCATGTCACAAATTAAACTAAAACCAATTAAATTAAACTTAAATTAAATTAAATCACATTCCTAAACTAAATAAATCCAATTAAATTAAATTAAAACACATGTCGCAAATTAAATTAAAACCAATTAAATTAAACTTAAATTAAATTAAATTAAATCACATTCCTAAACTAAATAAATCCAATTAAATTAAATTAAAACACATGTCACAAATTAAATTCCTTTCCCAAATTAAAAGATTCAAATTAAATTCCATAAATAACATTCCTAATTAAAATAAATCACATTCCTAATTTAATTAAATCACCTACCAATTTAAATAAATCATATCCTTAATTAAAAAGAATAAATCAAATCACTTCCCTTAATTTAAAGATTTTCCCTATCACATTTTAATTAAAAGAATATCTCTCAAATCATATTCCTTCTCCAACAAGGTAAACCCCCTCCATTGGCCTATAAAAAGAACCCTTAACCCACACATTCAACCCTGGCTGATTCTCACAAAAATCACGAACAAAAGAAAATAACCCTCGACTCTCTCTCCCATCTCTTTCGGCAGTGTCCAAGACAAGAAAACAAACCCTAAAATTCCACTCGTCACAGCCTTCCTCACGCCTAAAGCTACACAGCCACGCACGAACCTGCCCCACGAACACGTTCACTGCCCCATTAGCCAATTCACAGCCGCACTCACCAATTGCCTTCAACAGCACCATACTCCCTACACGCACCTGCCACCTTACCCTCACGCCACTCACCCTCAAAAAGCCACGCATAAAGACCTGCCTCACGCCACCTGCCTCAACCCCCTACTCACCGACCAAAGCCATCTTCAACGTAAGCCATAGTCCACTCAACAGCTCATCCTTAGCAAACAAAGACACACAGTTCATGTAACCTTTCCATACGCCAATACCCCACGCAAATCAAACACGTAAACATTCCACGACTAACCCTCTGCACAGCCTCCACGCCTCACAAATTGCTACCCTTCACGCCCTTGCTCACGCGCAGACCCACTGTACTGCACCAAACTGCCGCTCATCACAGCCCCTGACCTGATCAGTTTTGCTGCACCGTTAGCCCTCCAAACAGTCCAGAAAATACCTAAAAACTACACCAAAAACTACGCAAAGTCCCCCTAAAACCCTTTAAAACCGCAAGCAAATTCGCCTTCAAAATCACCCAAAACAGTCCCCTAAGCGACCAAAACAGTGACCTGAAATGCAGCGACCAAACAGCAGCGAAACGGAGTAGAAACAGCAGCCCGAGCAGCAAAACAGCGAGGAAAGACATTGTGTTGGTGAACTAAAAGAGTTGCGGATCATTCACCCTTCCAACGGACGTGTAACGCCCTTTCTTGAGACGACAAAAGAGGTTAGACCTGATGGAACCTTTTTACCTTTTTATCCTTCGTTTATTTTATTTATTTTAGAAATATTATCGCATGAGAGTCGTTTGAGGCATGATGTGATTGTTGGATGAGCGGAATATGTGTTCCCTTTTGTGGTATATAGGATGGAAACCCGGACGTAAATTCCGTAGCCGAATCTGAATGGACGGTAGTGCGGTTTGTACTCGGGATACAAAGCCATGTACCACTTAAAGACACGTATTTCGTCTCATCCAAACTTGTGTTTGAGCATGTTGTAGTTCGTAGATTATTTAGTTATTATTTAAAGCATGATGCAGTCTAGCTTATTGTTTATTTTCAAAGCATGATTATGTTATTTTATGCATGGTATTTTGTTTAGTTTATGATTATGTTTAAATAGTTATTTGTTTATTTTGGTTTAATCGCTCAATATGCTCATTGTGTGATATTGCGTGTTTGCCGTTTAAAGACTTATTTTCGAGCATGCAAACTTAGATTATGAGTTATTTTGACGAATGCATATTAGATCTAAGTCATCTTTGAGCATGAATGTTGAATAGATTCGGTTAGTTTATTGCACAAATTATATCATCACAAGTGACATAAGTAAGGGACCTTTACGAACCCAACGGTTTGAGGTCTTCCCTTGCGATGGGTGAGTGCGGCCTTAAATCTTTATCCCGGTTCACACCGGGTGGCGACTCCATGTTATTCCGTACTCCCAACTAGGCCACGAGCCTAGAACAATGTCGTCAAGTTCTGTGTCCTACAGTCTGGCGACTCCATTGGGGATAGAGAATGGGCCCCGAAATCATGTTTTGTGATGTTTGTGATTTAGTTAACCGTGTCTATAGTGGTCACACGCCATAACTCGTTGGCACGTACCTTAAGGTATAAAAAAGGTGCGCTTACTTGGTCGCTTGAACCCTTGAGTGGGGAGTCCTAGTTGTGGGCAATCCTTCGTCAGCGAGAGCCTTTATCCGCACTCCCGTAAACCCACATGTGAACCTTAGTCGTAGAACTAGTAGAAATTATTTTTTTTATGTTGATGTTTTAGACCGTCGTCATTTGGATCCAGTTGGACATTTTGTTAAAAGATGTGAACTTGTTGGGCCATTTAAACAGGGACGAGTTCGTGTCCTTTGACAGTTGGGCCAAAATCTTCTAAAATATCGATGGGCTATTTTATGTTTGGGCCTCTTATCATTTGAAGTTGTTTTAGCCATGTTATCGCAAAGTGTAAACCTGTTGGGCCTTTCCAACTGGGACAAGTTTGCATCGCGCAATAGTATGATTGAATACTTTAAAATGATAATGGACCAACTAGTGTAAAATATTATAAATGGCCTTATATATTACATACATTGCACGTATCTCATGCATCTCATGCATACACGCATCATGTTAACCCCGTGTCTTAAAAGCCATCATAGATATCTGTTGGGTTAGAGAAGAAAAAAAGTTTGTCAAGAGGAGTTTAGCAAACATGGATAGCGGGGAAAAGGAAATCAAGAAACAGAAAACCTTACGGCAAGGATAGAAAGACCATTGGGGGGCTTTCAAAGAAAAAAAAGGAAAAAAAAAAGAAAAAAAAATGAAAAAAAAGAAAAAAAAAAAGAAAAAAGGAAAAAGAAAAAAAAATTTTGTTTGTTTTTAGTCCTTGATAGTTAGACATAAGTCCAATGATGAAATCGTTTGCTTTAGGATGAAATCTTAGAAACGATAAACCCTTGATGTGCTTTTATCTGATACTTTGAGTGATTGATCTATGTTAGACTCGTAAGAACTTCACTATAGGTTCTTAGCGGTGAAAACCTGAGTAATTGGCAATGTGACTAGTTGAAGAAATTGTAGGTCGGTGAATGACCATTTGCTTAGATGTCTATCTTGATTTGTTTATGTTATGATGTGTGGTATGGTTGAAAATGAAAGAAAAGTTTCTAAAGAAAAGAATTGAACCACCTATAACCGATAAGCGTGAAGCTACCCATGGGCGAGTATTAGGACCACCATGAGGAGAAATGCTACCTTAAAGGGTAGGTGTGTTGGAAAAAAAGAAAAGAAAAAAAAAAGAAAAAAAAGAAGAAGTTCAAAATGAAAAGAGAAAAGAAAGAGACAAGAGAAAAAGAGAAAGAAAACCATACCACATTGAGCACAGAAAAGCAACTGCAGGCATAATTGAGACATCTAGGTTGGTTTGACCCATCGATCCCGATTTTTGAAACGAAATCATTGAGTTAGCTTACCTAGGGATGAATCCGTAAAGGAACCTTTGCACACACACACTTTGAGTCTGGCATAGATCATTTATTCAAAAACTCAGATTTGAGTTGCATTGAGTGTTTTGAATGTTCTCTGGTTTCATTACTGAGCATTCCTTGAGGAAGATAATATGTATAACTATTGGGACTATTTCGTAGCATGTGATATAGTATGATGATATGGAATGCCACATCACATGGTCCACCTTGACCTAGTGCAAACAGCGAGAAGCAGAAAGCTAAATCAAGACTGGGGGCGACCAGTCTACCACCCCGTAAATAAGGGACTCAACAAGAAATTGAGCCATGAGACCAGATAGAACTGAGCAAATCACCAGAAGAGAACTGGCAGAAGGAAATTGCAAGCAGACCCAGGGGGCGACCAAGACTTTTGTAGGCAAGAAGCATCGAGGAGCACAAGGAAGACCTAACCCATCGGAATAGGAAACACATATATACATGCATGCATACACGTCATACATACGCAATCTTTGTCTTTTTTTTTGTTCGCAGGTCTTAAAGAAAATGAGAAAGCGGCAAATGCAAGCCAACCAGAATCAACAACATATGAATAGTAGTTTTGGGGATGAGTCCCAGGGTTGAGGCCTATATCAGTATCAGTTTTAGGGATGAGTCCCAGGGTTGAGGCCCACACATCATCAGAAAGTCGGGAATGGCACTCCGAGAAATGGAAACACAGTTCAAGAATGAACAAGCCGGGAATGGCACTCCGTGAATGGAGCAAGGTTCGGGAATGAACAAGCCGGGAATGGTACTCCGAGAATGGATCATAATTTGAGAATGAACAAAGCCGAGAATGGCAATCTGATAATGGAGCAAGGTTCGAGAATGAACAAGCCGAGAATGGCAATCTGAGAATATAGCAAGGTCCGAGAATGGACCACATCACAATAACGGTTCGGGAATGGACCACCTCACAGCATGGTTCGAGAACGAACCATCATATTATCAGTACCAGTCTTGCCGGGTATGGCACTCTGGGGGCGAAACCCACATTAGCAGCAGTATCAGTTTTTCCAGGTACGGCAATCCGGGTATGGAGACATCAGATTAGTTTTGCCAGGTACGGCACTCCGGGTATGGAGACATCAGATCAGTTTTGCCAGGTATGGCACTCCGGGTATGGAGATATCACTGTGACACTCTGGGTATGGGGACATATCAGCATCAATACCAGTTTCGGGAATGAATCTTAGGGCTGAAGCCCACGTTATCATAATTTGGAATGAATCCCAGGGCCGAGGCCCACGTTATAGAATTTGGAATGAATCCCAGGGCCGAGGCCCACGTTATCAGAATTTGGAATGAATCCAGGGAATGAATCATAGGGCCGAGGCCCACATCAGCAGAGTTTTGGAAGGAATACGGGAATGAATCCCAGGGTCGAGGCCCACATCGTCAGAGTTTTAGAATGAATCCCAGGGGGCGAAGCCCGCATTATCAGCAGTTTTCGGGAATGAATCCCAGGGGGTGAAGCCCGCATTATCAGCAGTCTTCAGGAATAAATCCCAGGGTCGAGGCCCACATCAGCATCAGTTTTGGGGATGAGTCCCAGGGTCGAGGCCCCACATCAGTATTAGTTTAGGGATGAGTCCCGGGGTCGAGGCCCACATCAACATCAGTGTCAGTTTTGGGGATGAGTCCCAGGGTCGAGGCCCACGTTAGTATCAGTTTTGGGGATGAGTCTCAGGGTCGAGGTGCCCACTACATCATCAGTTCGAGGGTGAGGTCCCTATTGTCATCGGTGTTGGGTCGAGGTGCCCAGGGTCGAGGTTCCCCCGTTATCGGTTGTAGTTCCGGGTCGAGGTGCCCACTACATCATCAGTTCGAGGGCGAGGTCCATATTGTCAGCGGTGTTGGGTCGAGGTGCCCAGGGTCTAGGTACCCCCATTTTCGGTTGTAGTTCCGGGTCGAGGTGCCCAGGGTCGAGGTGCCCACTACATCATCAGTTCGAGGGCAAGGTCCCTATTGTCAGCGGTGTTGGGTCGAGGTGCCCAGGGTCGAGGTGCCCCTGTTTTCAGTTGTAGTTCCGGGTCGAGGTGCCCACAACATCATCAGTTCGAGGGTGAGGTCCCTACTGACAACGGTGTTGGGTCGATGTGCCCAGGGTCGAGGTGCCCCCGTTGTCGGTTGCAGTTCCGGGATGCGTCCCAAGGTCGAGGGCCCACTGCATCATCATCACAGGTCACATTCGGTGGTTCGGGAACAAAGCCCAGAGGTCGAGGCGCCTCGCCACCATATCTACTACATCATCAAATCAGTTCGAAGTAGTAGGCAAGTCAGGTGGCAGCTGGCGAGCCAGGTAAGTAAAAATGCATTGCACGTACTTTGATAGGATTGTCATTGTCACACACTGCACAAGTCCCATCAAAGTGGGGGCGACTGTAGGCATTGTATTTTTGCATATCAGCCCGTTGATGAGACTCGTATGGAGACACTATCTCTTTAGTTGTGAAAGTCGCGCGAAACGGACGTTGGAAGGGTAAAATTGGAAAATGGAATTTTGTTGGATTTAATCCAGTTGTTTAGCTTCGGTTGCATGTTGATCTCTGTTTCAAAGCTTATCCTCAGCCCAAAACCCTCATAAACACTTACCAAACCATAACCAAACCTAAACACACCAAGCCCAATCCAAAATAATTAAAACATTTAAAATGCATGTCACAAATTAAACTAAAACCAATTAAATTAAACTTAAATTAAATTAAATCACATTCCTAAACTAAATAAATCCAATTAAATTAAATTAAAACACATGTCGCAAATTAAATTAAAACCAATTAAATTAAACTTAAATTAAATTAAATTAAATCACATTCCTAAACTAAATCAATCCAATTAAATTAAATTAAAACACATGTCACAAATTAAATTCCTTTCCCAAATTAAAAGATTCAAATTAAATTCCATAAATAACATTCCTAATTAAAATAAATCACATTCCTAATTTAATTAAATCACCTACCAATTTAAATAATCATATCCTTAATTAAAATAATAATCAAATCACTTCCCTTAATTTAAAGATTTCCCTATCACATTTTAATTAAAAGAATATCTCTCAAATCATATTCCTTCTCCAACAAGGTAAACCCCCTCCATTGGCCTATAAAAAGAACATTTAACCCATACATTCAACCCTGGCTGATTCTCACAAAATCACGAACAAAAGAAAATAACCCTCGGCTCTCTCTCCCATCTCTTTCGGCAGTGTCCAAGACAAGAAAACAAACACTAAAATTCCACTCGTCACAGCCTTCCTCACGCCTAAAGCTACATAGCCACGCACGAACCTGCCCACGAACACGTTCATTCATTGCCCCATTAGCCAATTCACAGCCGCACTCACCAATTGCCTTCAACAGCACCATACTCCCTACACGCACCTGCCACCTTACCCTCACGCCACTCACCCTCAAAAAGCCACGCACAAGACCTGCCTCACGCCACCTGCCTCAACCCCCTACGCACCGACCAAAGCCATCTTCAACGTAAGCCATAGTCAACTCAACAGCTCACCCTTAGCAAACAAAGACACACAGTTCACGTAACATTTCCATACGCCAAGACCCCACGCAAATCAAACACGTAAACAGTCCACGCCTAACCATCTGCACAGCCTCCACGCCTCACAATTGCTACCCATCACGCCCTTGCTCATGCGCAGACCCACTGCACTGCACCAAACTGCCGCTCATCACAGCCCCTGACCTGATCAGTTTTACCGCACCTTTAGCCCTCCAAATAGTCCATAAAACACCTAAAAACTGCACCAAAAAACTACGCAAAGTCCCCCCTAAAACCCCTTAAAACCACAAGCCAATTCGCCTTCAAATCATCACCAAAACAGTCCCCTAAGCGACCAAAACAGTGACCTGAAAATGCAGCGACCAAACAGCAACAAAACGGAGTAGAAACAGCAGCCCGAGCAGCAAAACAGCGAGGTTAAGACGTTGAGTTGGTGAACTAAAAGAGTTGCGGATCATTCACCCTTCCAACGGACGTGTAACGCCCTTTCTTGAGACGACAAAAGAGGTTAGACCTGAGGGCTCCTTTTTACCTTTTTATCCTTCATTTAATTTATTTATTTTAGAAATATTATCGCATGAGAGTCGTTTGAGGCATGATGTGATTGTTGGATGAGCGGAATATGTGTTCCCTTTTGTGGTATATAGGATGGAAACCCGGACGTAAATTCCGTAGCCGAATCCGAATGGACGGTAGTACGGTTTGTACTCGGGATACAACGCCACGTACCACTTAAAAGACACGTATTTCGTCTCATCCAAACTTGTGTTTGAGCATGTTATAGTTCGTAGATTATTTAGTTATTATTTAAAGCATGATGCAGTCTAGCTTATTGTTTTATTTTCAAAGCATGATTATGTTATTTTTATGCATGGTATTTTGTTTAGTTTATGATTATGTTTAAATAGTTATTTGTTTATTTTGTTTAATGGTCAATATGCTCATTGTGTGATATTGCGTGTTTGCCGTTTAAAGACTTATTTTCGAGCATGCAAACTTAGATTAGGAGTTATTTTGACGAATGCATATTAGATCTAAGTCATCTTTGAGCATGAATGTTGAATAGATTCGGTTAGTTTATTGCATAAATCATATCATCACAAGTGACATAAGTAAGGGACCATTCCGAACCCAACGGTTTTGAGGTCTTCCCTTGCGAGGGGTGAGTGCGGCCTTAAATCTTTGTCCCGTTCACTTGCCTAGAACAGTGTCCTCAAGTTTTGTGTCCTATAGTCTGATAAGAATGTTATTAATGATGGGTTCAAGAACAAATACTTCTTTCAGCATAAGGGAAAACTCATTACCTTATACCTACTTACACCTAGACAAGTCAATAAAGATCAGGTTAAATTGCAACTTGAGCGTGATAGAGAGAGTGGGGGAAAACACTACCTTTGGGGAAATGAGAGAGTGGTGAGTAAAAGGGTCTAAGGCCGAACCTAGTGAGAAAAACAAAGGCAATGCCATGAGTGTTCCCAATGGGAGTGTGAATGAATGTGGGGGAACAAAAGAGAGAGTGAAAATAGTTTTTATGTGGGTGAGAGTGAAGCGAGGAAAGCTTTCAAGATTAGCAAGCTTATGCTATTGTTAGTCTACAAAGAGCTCCATGTTTATTTTACTAACACTGACCATTTGCTTCATGTGTCTATTTCATCTCTTTTATAGGAATTCAGTGATGTGCTGACAAATGACATTTTCTAATTGGCTTCCACCTATTAGAGGTATTGAGCATAATAAATTCTATACCTGGCGTAGTCATTTCAATTAGACCAGCCTACCGGAGCAATCCCGAGGAAACAAAGGAACTTCAGAGGCAAGTGCGGGAGTTGATGGACAAAGTGTATGTTAGAGAAAGTATGAGTCCATGTGCGGTCCCATTCTTCTAGTTCCTAAGAAAGATGGGACGTGACATATGTGCGTTGATTGTCAAGCGATCAATAATATAATAGTAAAATATCATCACCTTATTCCTAGACTAGATAACATGTTGGATGAATTGCATGGTTCTAAAGGTTTTAGTAAGATTGATTTAAAGAGTGGATACCATCTGGCATGAGAGAGAGAGAGATGAGTGGAAAACTGCATTTAAGACCAAGTATGGCTTGTATGAATGGTTAATTATGTAATTTTGTCTTAAAAACGTACCTAGCATATTTATGAGATTTATGAATCATGTTATGTGTGCATTTATAGGGAAGTTTGTTGTAGTTTATTTTGATGACATCTTAGTTTACAGTAAAATATTAGATGAGCATATTACGCATTTGAAGCATGTTCTTGATGTGTTAAGACATGAAAAACTATATGTTAAATTTGATAAATGCATTTTTTGTATGGATATAATTATTTTCCTTGGTTTTGTTGTAAGTGCAGATGGCATCGAAGTTGATGTATAAAGGTAAAGACAATTCAGGATTGGCCTATATCGACAAATATGATCGAAGTCAGAAACCTCCATGGATTAGCAAGCTTCTACCGTAGATTTGTTAGAGACTTCAGTAGTATTGCAACACCACTGACTCAAGTATTGAAGAAAATTGTTTGCTTCAAATGGGGAGAAAAGCATGAGCATGCATTCCAGGATCTTAAAATAAAGTTATGCAGTGCTGGCGCTACCCAACTTTGAGAAGACATTTGAGGTTGAGTGTGACGTATTAGGGATAGGCATTGGAGCGGTTCTTATGCAAGAAAGGCAGCCAATAGCCTACTTTAGTGAGAAGCTGAATGGAGCAGTTTTGAGGTACCCCACATACGACAATGAGTCATTGAAGACACTTGGCAGCATTATTTGTGGCCTCGAGAGTTTGTGATCCATACCGATCATGAGTCATTGAAGAATTTTAAATGCCAAGGTAAGCTGAACAAGCGACATGGGAAGTGGTTAGAGGTTTATTAAGACATTTCCATATGTAATCCGCTACAAGCAAGGTAAGGAAAATATTATCGTCGATGCACTATCGTAAATGTATGTTTTACTTACTTCGATGAATGCCCGATGTTGGGATTTGATTTGATTAAAGATCTATATGCATATGATTCTGACTTTGATGAGATTTATATTGCATGTATAAAGCCTTCATTTGGTTCGTTTTCCTTACATGATGGATTCTTATTTAAGATGAATAGGTTGTGTATTGCGCTTGTAGTATGCGTGAATTGCTTGTGAAAGAAGCGCATATGGGTGGATTAATGGGGCACTTTGGTATTAGTAAGACATTAGTTGTTTTACATGAGCACTTTTAATGGCCTAGAATGAAACGTGATGTTGAGCGTATTTGTGATAGGTGTATAACATGTAAACAAGCTAAATTTAAATTGATGCCTCATGGGTTGTATACTCCTTTGCCTGTACCTAGTGAACCTTGGGTTGACATATTTATGGATTTTGTATTAGGTTTGCCTAGTAAAATGAGGGGTATGGATTCTATATTTATTGTTGTTGATAGGTTTAGCATGCTCACTATGCTCACTCAACTCGGGAGACTCGTATAGACACGTAGGTGTTTATATCAGATAAACATTGAACGACTCACTGAAGATTCTTCATAGATAGTACACCAGTGTCAATAAAATCTTCTCGAGTTGAGTGAGCATAGGGCGTATTTCATAACATATAATAAAACTGATGATGCCACAAAATAGCTGATTTATTTTTTAGAGACATAGTGCGACTCCATGGTATACCTAGGAGTATTGTATCAGATAGAGATGTTAAGTTCCTTAGCCATTTTTGGAAGGTGTTGTGGGCTAAATTGGGTACTAAGCTGTTATATTCTACCACTTATGACCCATAAACAGACGGACAAACAGAAGTAGTTAATAGAACTTTATCACAAATGTTGCGCACTATAGTTGGTAAGAATCTAAAATCTTGAGAAGAATGTTTGCCATGTATAGAATTTGTATAAAATAAGTGCATTCATTCTACTACTTCTTATTCGCCATTTGAGATTGTATATGTTTTTAATCCTTTGACTCCTTTGGACTTATTGTCTTTACCTGTTAACGAGCAATGGAGTTTGGATGGTAAAAAGAAGGCGGAGTTGGTGAATATGATACATGAGAAAGCTAAGGTGCACATTGAAAACAAGAATGAACAATATGCATCCCATGCTAATAAGGGGAGGAAGCGTATTGTATTTAACCCCGGAGATTGGGTATGGCTTCATTTGCGCAAGGAAATGTTTCCAGCTCAGCGAAAATCCAAGCTGCAACCGAGAGGAGATGGTCCATTTCAAGTGCTGGAGCGGATCAATGACAATACTTACAAGCTTGATCTTCCTGGTGAGTATGGTGTTTCTGCGACGTTTAATGTTTCTGACTTATCTTATTTTGATGCAGGTGTAGATTCTAGGTCGAATCCTTTTCAAGAGAGAAGGATTGACATGAACCAAGGCACGCTCGAAGCACCAATGGACACAATTAACATCAAAGTAGAACCATTGCAAGTACCAACAGGGCCAATCACAAGACAGAAGGCCAAGAGGATCAAAGAAGCAATGTCAGGACTAGCTTAGAGTTTTATGGCCGACTGCAACAGACAAGTCAGAGGTACATCAGAGACGCATATGGGCTTCAATGGAGAGGGCCCTAAGCTACTTCACTTAGCCCAAATCAGTTCTGAATGAAGCTTTACAAACCTTTTGAAGATAATGACCTTTTTGGAAGATTTTTGCCTATTTCCAGCCTTTATGTATTTCGGCCAAACCTATTCCTCTTATGTTAAGATAATTTTAAGGTCTTTTGGTAATTTCATCGTAGGGACATTTTTGTCCATTCACGCCCTTTAGGGCTTCAGCTAGTAACCTATTTAAACCTTGTTTCCTTCTTTCTTAATAGATAATTCAAGATTTTAAAAGAAAATTTGAAACTCTTAAGCTTTGGATATGGTCAAATTTCCTGTGAGTGAGGATTTCCCTTTTTCAAGTTCAAATCGACTTATCTAAGTTTGGCAAGTTTAGTGGCAATTCCATTGCTAGCAAAACACACTGGTTTCATGTTTTTAGGTTATCATTATTGAGGTTTCATGGTGGTTTAGGGCCGATCTTGGATGAGTTTTGTTGGTACAAAATCATTGATTAAGGTTATTGGGGTTTACGAAAAAATACTTGGAGTTTGCTTGACCCAAATGAATTTCTTGGGATTTATAAGTCAGATCCTAACGCTATTTTTTTTCGTATGGACAGATCATGCCGGTGGGTCAAAGGGATCAGACGGTCGGAAAAGATACAATCGCCGTTTTTAATATTTAATCCGGCGAAAGGCAAAAACGAAATATGATGAACGTAAGAAATTAAACGAAAAACTGAAAATGTTTCATGTAAATCGACAACAAAAGCATTATATGTACATGGAGCTCTGCACTTACTCACAATATCCTGAACCTGATATTGTTTATAATTTGTTTCTTAAATTTGTCGATCCCCTAAAACTAATTAAAAGGAGTACAAAATGATAGAAGGAGTACTATAACTAGTAGCCACAACTTAAGAGTGAGATGAGATAATAAGATAGGAGAAGCCAAAGCGACGTCGTAATGCACATTCTTGACAGCTCAAACTCAAAGCCACGACGGTGGCGGCTCATTCAAATCAATAGGCAACCCACGTCTTACAATCCATAAAAACGATGGAGTAGACCCATTTTCAGGCCCCGGAGGGCCATCAAGAAGGGTAGAGTCGGAAGCCGAAGCTCCTTCCCCGTCAAAGTTCATTTCTTTAAGAACCCCAGTTTGCAAAAACTCATGAAAACGGAAGCTCTGATGGTGTTGGTGATGGAACTGACAGGGAGTGATCCAACGGTGGCGATGATGCTGATTGTTGTTAGTATGAGAGGGTAGGTTGAGATCGAGATCAGGGAGAGGGAGAGAATTGGTTACTGGAGCTGGGAAGTTGGTCTTAGCCTTGACTCCACGGAGAGACCTGGCAGCGCCGTCGTAGGCGAGTGCAGCTTCTTCCGGTGTGTCAAATGTACCCAACCAAACCCTAGCCTTCTTCCACGGGTCACGTATTTCAGCAGCGTATCTCCCCCATGGCCTCTTTCTAACACCCCTATAGTGTCCCTCACGTGAAGACGCCATTTCAAACAAACAAACAAAGACAAGTTTTGCTATGTAAAGAAGATTATCAAAAGAGAGAACCCAAAAAAATAAATAATAAATTTGGTCTCCTAAGTCATCGTAATCGTCGCTTAAACGCCATGACTATAAAGAATTCTCGACTCACCCTCCTCGCCGTCTGATTACAAACTCTCACTTCAAATACAACTCAACGGTGCTGATTTTTCGATTACATATATAACATGTTCAAGGAGATCATGCCTCTATGCCATACATATAGGCACGTACTCCAAAGACAAAAAAAAATATAATATTAAAATATTAAATAACTAATACAATATTTTCAAAAAATGCAATTTCATATTTTATAGTTAAGTTTTAAGTTTAATCATTAATTTTAAATACATTGATATTGGTTTTAGACTTGATAATTTAAGTTGTAGCCTTTGTAGGTTTAATATTATCAGATTCATATTATTTTTCAAACATTAAAAGTTTCTGAAGTTATCGCATGATATTCCGAATTTCATGATCATGTTTCGGGCCAATGGTTAAATTATGTGATTTTAAATATATTATTACCTATTTCAACATTGATGGTTTGAGTTTCAACTTTAGTACTATCAGTTTTGTATTAATTTCAAGCATTAAAATAGTTTCAAGTTATTATAGAACATTTCCTATTTAATGGTCAGGGTTTCGTGTTAATAGTTAAATGAGGTGATTTCAAATATATTGGTATTGATTTCAAGTTTAAAGGTAATCATTTCAGTTTTGATGCTATCAATTTCGTATTAATTTTAAAGCATTAAAAGAGTTTCAAGTTATTGTCTAATTTTTCAAGTTTGATGTTCATGGTTCCAAATTAACGGTTAATGAAGCGATTTTAAATATATCGATACTAGTTTCAAGTTTAATGGTAATTGTTTCAATTTTGATGATATCAATTTCATATTATTTTCAAGCATTAAAAGTTCTCAAGTTATTGCTCACTTTTCCAAGGTTGATGGTCATGATTTCAGGTTAATGGTTAAATGAGGTGATCTCAAATATATTGGTACTGATTTTAGGTTTAATATATGGTTGTAACTTCAAGATTAATGTTGTCGGTTTTGTATTAGTTTCAAAGCTTTAAAAGAGTTTCAAGCCAAATTTTCAAATTTGATGGTCATGGTTTCAGGTCAATGGTTAAAGAGGTGATTTAAAATCTATCGGCACTGGTTTCAAGTTTAATGGTATTTGTTTCAGTTTTGATGCTATCAGTTTTATACTATTTTTAAGCATTAAAAGAGTTTTTGAAGTTATTGCTTAATTTTTCAAGGTTTGGTCATGATTTCGGGCCAATGGTTAAATAAAGTGAAATATATTGGTATTGGTTTCAGGTTTAATGGTTCTAGTTTCAGAATTAATGTTATTAACTCCGTATTAGTTTAAAGCACTAAAAGAGTTTCAAGTTATTTATCAATTTTTCCAGTTTTATGGTCATGGTTTCAAGTCAACGGTTAATGAATTTGTGCTCAATTCAAGTTTAATGGTAATTGTTTTAGTTTTGATGCATCAGTTTCGTATTATTTTCAAGCATTAAAAGATTTTCAAGTTATTGCCTAATTTTTCAAGGTTGATGATGTAACACTCCGCCGAAGGCACGATGCTACTGGTGGGAGACAAGAATAACCCGTCTCTCTGAGCCTTAACACTAACAACAAACCGACATGACTCACCATAAATACTAGATAACCTGGAACGAAGTCCAACACCAAAAGATTTGTCATAAAAATTAGCTATGCAAAAAAGACCTTCAGTCCAAACTCAAGAACAAATCAAATCACATAAGCAATACTCAGGGCTACGTGCCCAACTCTATGCATACAAACCAATATGTTTATTACATACATATAAATATGTGTATTGCACGATACAAAATATGAATAAAAGCTAATTGATTTCTAAACTATATGACTCTTCCTAAGACTGTAGAGTGTGTGACTGCAACTTGGGTAATCATTTGTCTCCCTGAGCCTCAACATTAACAAAAAACAGACATGACTCACTCTAAAAATTGGACAATATGAAACGCAGTCCAGCACCAAAATGATCTATCATAAAAATTAGCTATACAAAAAGGACTTCTGGTCAAAACTCGAAACATATCAAATCACATCATCAATACTTAGGGCTCCGTGCCCAACTCTATGCATACAGACCAATATGTTTATTACATACATATAATTATATGTATTGCACGATACAAAATATAAACAAAAGAAAATTGATTTCTAAACTATATGACTTTTCCCAAGACTCTAGAGTGTGTGACTGCAACTTGGGTAATCATTCATCTCGAGCATAAGTATCAAAATAGAATGGGTTGAGAATGAAATATGCACATAAGAATTTCTTAACAATAAAAAAAAAACATCTAAACACTCCACATAACTCTACTGAAATAAATAAGTTCAAAACCATTTGAAACGGCATAACCTTTAATACAGAACCTTAATCACTGCTACTTATACCCAGACTTGATTCCATATATACTTGAAGTTTATTTTCATATACAGATAACCCGTTTATGACTCTCTTATACAAATTTTACATAATATTTATATACATACATCCAGAAAACATACCTCAATATCTGATGAGGGATCAATATACGTATATTTCCCGCCCCTTTATCTTAATATTTTATGTGTTATTTCGAGTTGTATTAGTGCTTTGATGTGTTTTAGGTGTATGTCACATGCAAAAATCATATTACGGTTTACCCGGACTCAATAATGGATGAAATGATAAAATTGGAGCTGATTTGCGCTAAATTTCAGAGGTATCCCACACGTTCCGACACTGGAAGTGCGTCATTACGTGCAGCTTCAGAAAAATCTGACACAATGTGCATCAGTTGGGCGCGTCGCGATGGCCAAGCTGGCACGACTCACTAATCATCAATAATATGTGTTGTGATGTGCGTGGGCACGTCGCAACGCAGAAGCCATCCCCAATCCATTCTGAACTCCATTTTTTATCAGGAAAGACCCCCAAACTTTTTATATATGCAACAGTTCATCCCAAAATCTAAAAAAAAAAACCTCATAACATAATTTTTGAATCCCATATCATAAAAGAACACCTAGAGCAAAACAATGACAAGTGTTTTAACTGGTTCTGAAGATTGAAGGCGAAGGTCACAATTGATAGTTCTTTCTTCAATTTTCTCTCTATTTTATCTCTCATGAGTTCTTGTTTTATAGTAATAATGATTAGCTTATTTTTATTGAATATCATGAGTAGCTGAATCATTACTCTAGGGTTATAATGGATCTTAAGCATGTTATTTAATTAAGTTGCATATTTTTATTCTTTTGAGTTTGTTATTTATTATTTATTATTATTTGTGCTTTGATGTATATTTTATTTGTCTGGCCAACAATAGAATAGTCTTAGTAAATCATTAAGAATTCGATGGAGGGAATTTGGGTTAGCCGTGGGAATAATAGCGCATTAAATAGTTCTTTTGAATAAATTTCCCTACATGATAGAAATATACCTGCAGGGCATGCGTAGCCAATATTAGTTACTGACCTTAACGAATTTGGTTTAAATTAATTAATATATTGGTTTAAGTTGAATATTTTTACCTGACCATCGAAAAAGGCTTGTAGATAGTTTAATGTTCTAGGTTAATAATTCGTAACAACCTAATTGAATGAATAGTGCTCAAACCCATTGTTTTCATGTTTAGGTGAAGGTACATCCCTTGGACATTCTCGCATATAAATTTTATCTCTAAGTTGTTATTAGTCTTTATTTACCTTAAGTTAATTTTAGATTAATCACTTCATTTCTCAACCAATAGTTTAGCATAAGTTAAGTAAATTAGTCTCGGTATTAATAAGAGAAATATTAAGTCCATGTGGGTACGATATCTGACATTCTGTCACTATATTACTTTAACGATACGTTCACTTGCATATGTTATTAAAATCGCAATCAATATCAATCTCTAAAACTTACATGCCAAAACTGACCAAATTATACTAAACTTTCTGAAATCATACACATAACATATAACATAAACAAAAGACAGAAACTTTCATAACATATACAAATTTAGAAATGTAACTTGTACAACATCTCAAATCCTCTACATAACAATCATACACACACAACCTTGAAAAGCTTATTTGTACGTATACATATACAGAAAATATTTCAAACATTATAGTTTTCAAGTTTCCTTTCCACATACAAGCCTTCGAGAAATGCATGCATGTATAAATCTAAGATCTTAACTCAATTCAGACATTTAGAATATTGCATAGCCAACAATTGAAACGTTCAGAACTTTAAGAGATTAAACTCATCAACCAAAAATTTATGCACACCCATTATAAATATAAGTTATGTACAATCAAACTCATCCATTTTCAAAAACGGAAAACATAATACAAATTCCATACAGTAAATCTTATCCATAATCAGAAATATAACTCATAATATAAATCCATATAGTCAATCTTATTAATAATCGGAAACATAAATCATAATAAAAATCAATACCGTCAAGCTGATCCATAATGAGAAACATAACTCATAATACAAATCCATATAGTCAATCTTATCTATAATCAGAAATGGAAAACATAAAAAAAAAAAAACATTTTTATCTCATATTTTTTTTTTAAAAAAAACCATTATAAAGCCAGTCTTTTGAAAATACTTCATAAAACTAATCAAGCGTCCTATGTCCAAATCGCGTGATCAGAACGGACATTATCCTAAATAGGACCATGTCGACAGAGGGTAATGAGTTGTGTCATTTCATAGGGATGGACCCTATACAAGCACCATGACGGGTAAAAATCATTAAAATAAAAAAAATATAGTACGAACACCGTGGCGGAAACAGATAATATTGCATCATAAATGAAATCAAATATATCTAAATAAAAAAGAAATTTTACTGAAAGTCTTTTTTTCTTTTTTTTTAGAAAATCGTAAAACAAAGATATTCGAAAGATAACTGACCGGCGTAATCACACGCGTATAACGCAAGCACACGTATCGTTCAAGTAGTATAAAAAGTATCGATCCCACGAGGACTTAATACCTAGATATTAATTTTATGAGGCCAAATGATTACTAGTATCTAACAGATTGATTGATTGACTGGGTGGTGACTTTAAACTTAAAAACAAGTAAATAAAATTGCGCAAAAATAGGTTGAGGAAAATTCAAATTTATAAAACTATTCAGGGTTGTGAATTCTTCCAATATCTTTTAAAAGATGAAGTGGTTATTTCATGTTTGTGCAATATATTGATTTATTAACCTGGAACACGAAAATATGTAAAAGCCTCTTCCGATGGTCAGATATAAATACTCAATGTAACCCAATTAATCATATTCCTATGTCAACCAAGTTATCTGAATTCATTAAGATTAAGTTCCAATTATAGTTACCCCCGCCGGACAGGTATATTCCTATCCTGTAAGGAAATCTATTAGAGGGTTATATATCCTCAAGGAAGATCGTGGGTTATTAAGTCTAGGGTCTTAAACCTAAAATCCTTTTTCCAAGTTCATCTTAAGTTTACCAGTTCAATCTTATTAATGGCCAGTTAACAATAAGCATGAAGACTAAGGCTCAATAAATAAACCTTTATATTACTCAAACCGTAAAACAACCCCTTATTAACCAGTGATATTGGAATTCATCACAACCTCAGATAACGGGCTTAACTACGACACATATCTAAGGCTAATAAAAGCTTAAATAAAATAAAAGACAAAAAGTAAATACTAGAAATTAAATAAAGTAAATGCTGGGAATAGAAAATGTAAAAGTACAATAAAAGAAAATGATGGGGGTTAGAGGATCCACTTTTAATATTTCAAAATTAGAAATCTCTCTTATTCTCAATGTTTATCGATTAATTAACCAGACCAAAAGGCGGTAATTTCATTTGTCTCAATTAAATCCAACCGACCATATAGGCGGTAACAAGGTTATTACCTAAACCGACCATATAGGCGGAAACTACGTCTGAAATGAAAAACCAACCATATAGGCGGTAAATAAGGTTGTCACCTAAACCGGCCATATAGGCGGTAACTAATTAATCCAAATTTTAATTAAAATAAGGGAGATTAATCTAATTCATTATATTAAAAGTCTCACCTTTTCACCCCAGCAGAATGAGGTTATCTGCTCATGCTGTAAAAGAAAACACACAAAATTTTATTAAATAAATAAAAAGAAAATACAAGAAAACTTAAATAATATACAAGACACTTTCCTTTAGATTTTCATGGAGAAACTCCTCCAAAGAAAGCATGAAAAATTTACAAAGTTAAGCTTGGTATTTATAGGAAAATCTAAAGGTTTCCACCAATTTCTCCACCAATTGCTCCACCAAACATGGCACCAAACATGTCATCAAACATGGCACCAAACATGCAAGCATGTTTGGTGGAAGTTTGACAATTTTTACTTTTTTATTTTATTAATTTTATTTTATATTTTGAAAATGACTATAGTAATTACACAAAATACACTAGATTATTCATCCATTTCGGCCTTCCAAACTTCCGAATTCAAAAATATTTAAATCTTCAAAGTTGTCGATCTTGGTGTCTTCTTTAATTTGGAACTTGAATTAGCTTAATCGAATATCGAATGAAATAGTTATGGCCAAAATACCAAACTTGCGCAAAACTGGAATTTAGGACTGCACTTCGTGACGCGTATAGTAAATTTCCGTTTTCGCCATTTTTTGCTCCAGCTTTCATCGTTTTAGCCCCGAGTTGATTTCATTAAGTCCCAATACTTTATTTATCTACAAAATACATCAAAACATTCATCAAACCCGAGAAACTAAACAAAATATTAGGTAAAATGAGCGGTAAATATTGATATATTTTCCACTCATCACACCCCCAAACCTAACATTTTGCTAGTCCTCGAGCAAAACAACAAAATAAAATACAATAAACAATTAAAATTAAACTAACCCACTTTCGTAGGGATCACGATTGCATTTAGCGTATACAACAAGCCTTTAAACCCCTAGGTGTCCCTAGTGGACGAGTTGTAGTCTCGTGAGGGTTTACAGCGACGATACCCACAAACGTCTTATAAAATTAAAAAAATAATAATAATAGTAAAACTAATGCACACAAAAGCAAAAAGATAACAGAATAAAGAAGTTAATGACTAAACAGGTGAAACTTCTACTCCAAGTTAGTAGTTGTTTTCTTTCTTTCTAAATTACCGAATAAGTAAATTCTCCGATTATTTTTATCATTATTCATATACACAACCAACAAAATATTAATCAACTCATTTTTGCCCACAATAGTCACAAGTGCAGTTGAGAAGAGAGTAATATTTTTGTCCTAAAGTTTTATCAGAATTCACACCTTTTTGTAGCAATGGAATAATTTTTTCTGATTTTTTCTTTGATTTTTGATTTTTTTATTTATATACAATATCTTCCGTCTATGTAGCGAGCTTTGGGCCAGTGGCTCCCAAACCAGTTGGCTTTAGGGCACTAGGTGTTAAGACACCCCTACGGACTTAATTACTCAGACTTCAGATATATATATTTTTTGCAACATCTTCGATCCATGTAGCGAGCTTTGGGCCAGTGACTCCCAAACCAGTTGGCTTTAGGGCACTAGGTGTTAAGACACCCGTACAGACTTAATTACTCGGATCTCAGACGTTTTTTTCATACTTTTTTTTTCTTTTTTTTCTCCATTGCCATTTATAGATGCTTCCTCCAATTAAACTAGAGCACTGAATATTACAAACTTTTCAATTACATCTCATGTCCGTATGTTACAATGCATGTTGATAATACTTGCCAACTGAGCATATGAAGATCCATTTCAGTCAATATTATGGAGAATTCACAAATTAAATAATTCAAAAGGAAATAAACAAAAATTAACTTGTTCCGAAATAGGTTGAGATACGTCTCAGGAGTGGAAACTCCTTACACATCTATCTCTCACCAATTTCACCCGATTAATCAGATTAAAAAAAACACAAAAACACAAAATATTTTTTTGAATTTTGTAAAAATTTTCAATTTTTTTGTATTTTTCGAAAAAAATTTGGACTAAAATAACACAATAAAAACAAGATACTATTAACTATTCCCCTCCCCCAAACCTAAATGAGACATTGTCCCTAATGTCTGAAAAAGTAGAAGAAGAGTTTAGAAGATAGTACCTGGTTAACTGAAATTCTACATGAAAAGTTAAAGGTTAAGATCCAGATTTATCCGACGCCTCTTACCACGATCATTTTCGGACCAATTTATCTTTGAAATGATAGGATCGATTTGTGGTTCAAAAGCTAAGATTTGATCATTAAATCTAAGGCAGTTCTGGCTGTGAAGAGGAGTTCTTTTACAGGTTTTGACACGAACCCATTTCTTCGGGCATCATCAAGAAACACACAAAGAAAATCATAAAATCCATCAACGTTGTACAGTCCAAGCGGTTTCTGGTGTATGTTCAAGTTCGCCCAAGATAGCACTGTAAAAATTTCCTCCATTGTGCCCAATCCACCTGGCAAAGAAATAAAAGCATAAGCACGGTTCATCATTTCTACCAGTCATTCAGACATACCTGGCAAAATTAGTTCTTCTCTGTTTGATGGTCCAATAAGATTCGCCTCCGCCAATGGTTTTGGGATGATTCCCAAGACTTGACTGCCTCCTTCCTGTACGGCCTTTGAAACGATCCTCATAAGTCCAAGATTTCCACCGCCATATACTAAGTGTATATTTCTTGCAGCTAAGACTCGACCCAATTCTTGTGCTGCCGCTACGTATTCTGGTTTAACACCAACACTAGTACCGCAAAACACACAGATGTTTTCAACTCGTCTACTTGAAGTGGCTTCCATGTTTTACTCTGGATGCCTTCAAAAGTCCAATGATGAGTTGAATTTATAACACCTAAAAAGGGTGAGTAAAAATAATAGCACTAGTACCTGCCAAATGACAATTATTAGTTCAACAGTAAAATAAATTGTGAAAGGTCAAAAAGGTCTGGATTCTGTCGGAGAAAATAAAAGAAAATAATAAAATAAATCACAATTATTAGGAAAAGACGAAGAGATATAATATTTATAATAATTTACAGCTTGATTGACGTATATGCTTCAGGGACAAGCTTCCCATCCAATTTTCTTATAAATTGGCAAACATGGTTTTTTTGAGTCAGATTCCCGAGACTTAACTGTTGTCTTTCTTTTTGGAATTGTGTATGTAATTTGCGGATGGCTATATGAACATATCCACTGGGATGCGTCTCAAGAGTCGAAGATATATCATCTAAAGACTCATTACTCAAGCCATCCCTAATGAATTTAATTTTATCTTCGCGATTATCAGACGCCATTCCTAAAGAACGACAACGAGTATTGCAATTCCAACGTGCATATTTGTAACAAACACCCATTTGCTTAGCTCTACGTTTCTTTGCATAGGTGCTTCTTCCAAAACCAGGCAAATAAGAATTATAAGAATCATAGTACTCACCTGCTAATTGGACCCGTGCTTCGATTACCCAACGAATGTCATTAGGAATACCTTTGATCATCAGAAGTCTCATCCATTCCAAGCGAGTTTTGTAGACTTTCATCAGAGAATTTTCAAGAAGAGAAGGAAATTACTTGTGAAGATTTGCGAGAGCTTCTTCCATCTTGAAATGACTTCACCTGCAAAAACTAACACATAAAATAAAACACACCAAATCACAATATATACACAAATTGCATGGGTTGCCTCCCAGCTAGCGCTAAGTTTAACATCGTTAGCTAGACATGACTGCCCAAACATTATGCTGGATCTGAAAGTGTGACACTTTCTTTTTGTCGCTCAAATGATTCTCCCCAATAGTGATTGACATGCTGGCTGCAACTTTGAATGTGTTGTTGGACTTGGGGTTGTATATCTCAACAACTCCGTATGGTAACACCTGAGTAATCACAAATGGACCTGACCACTTTGATTTCAGCTTTCCAGGAAAAAGTTTCACCCGTGAATCATATAACAACACCTGCTGTCCTGGCTCCAATTTTCTGCGCACTATTTTTTTATCATGTCATCTCTTGGTCTTTTCCTTGTATAGTTTGGCATTTTCATAAGACTGTAGGCGAAATTCCTCCAATTCGTTGAGTTGGTGAAGTCTTTTCTCTCCTGCAGCTTGTTGATCAAGATTTAACTTCTTCAGTGCCCAGTACGCCTTGTGTTCAAGTTCAACTGGAAAATGGCATGCTTTTCCATACACCATTTGATATGGGGACATACCAATAGGTGTCTTGTAAGCTATCCGGTAGGCCCATAATGCGTCATCTAATTTTTCAGACCAGTCCTTCTTTGTTGATCCAACGGTTCTTTCCAAGATTCTTTTGATCTCCCTGTTTGAAACTTCAACTTGCCCATTTGACTATGGATGGTAAGCAGTGGCAACTTTATGAGTAACTCCGTATTTGGATAGAAGTGCATCAAAGTATCTGTTGCAGAAATGTGTGCCACCATCGCTGATGATTGCCCGAGGTGTTCCGAAGCGAGTGAAAATATTCTTTTTAAGGAATTTGATCACCACTTTAGAATCATTTGATGGCAGTGCAATTACTTCAACCCATTTGGAGACGTAGTCTACTGCAACCAGTATGTACAGGTTTCTGAATGATGGAACAAAAGGTCCCATAAAATCAATCCCCCACACATCAAATATCTCCACTTCCAGAATGTTTTGCAAAGGTCCTTCATTTCTCCTGGAAATATTTCCCGTTCTCTGGCACCTGTCACATTGAAGAGCAAATAGATAAACATCTTTAAAAAGAGTGGGCCAGAACAAACCTGATTGTAGGACTTTGGATGCAGTTTTGTTTCCACTGAAGTGTCCGCCATATGGTGATGAATGACAGTGTTACAAGGCACTGTTGACCTCCTCTTGTGGAATACACCATCTCAGTAATTGATCATCACAGCGTTTGAATAGGTACGGCTCATCCCAAATATAGTGCTTGACTTCTTTGAAGAACTTCTTCCGTTGCTGAGTTGTCCATTCCAACAGCCATTTTTCTAACACTATGTAGTTGACATAGTCAGCGTACCAAGGGATGTCCTGTTGTTTCATGACAAACAGCTGTTCATCTGGAAAAGTTTCTTTGATTGCCAATTCTTTGCCAGCTGTTTCTCCATTCTCAAGCCTCGATAAATGATATGCCACTTGATTTTATGTCCCTTTCCTGTCTCGAATCTCCACATCGAATTCTTACAGAAGAAGTATCCAACAGATCAATCTGGGTTTGGCATCTTTCTTCGCGATCAGATATTTGATTGCTGAATGATCTGTGTAGACCACCACTTTGGGACCCAGCAGATAAGAGCAAAATTTGTCAAAAGCGAACACAACTGTAAACAACTCCTTTTCAGTGGTTGTGTAGTTGAGTTGAGCTTGATTTAGAGTTCTGCTGGAGTAATAAATGGTGTGGAAAATCTTTGCTTTGCATTGTCCCAAAATTGCACCTACAGCAAAATCACTAGCATCGCACATCACCTCAAATGGAAAGGTCCAGTCTGGTGCTACAATGATGGGAGCAGAAATCAGCTTATGTTTTAAGATTTCAAAAGCTTCATGGCATTCTTTGGTGAAGTTGAAAGGCACATCCTTCTCCAGAAGATTGCACAGAGGTTTAGCAATCTTGGAAAAGTCTTTGATAAATCTCCTATAAAAGCCAGCATGTCCAATAAAGCTCTGAATCCCTTTTACAGATGTTGGTGGAGGTAATTTTTCAATTGTCTCGATCTTTGCTTTGTCTACCTCGATTCCCTTTTGTGAGATTCGATGTCCAAGAATAATGCCTTCCTGCACCATGAAGTGGCATTTCTCCCAGTTGAGTACCAGGTTGGTATCTTCGCACCTTTGTAACACATGTTCCAGATTTTGCAAGCAGTGGTCAAAAGAGTCTCCAAACACAGAGAAGTCATCCATAAAAACCTCCATACTCTGCTCCAGCATGTCTGAGAAGATAGCCATCATGCAACGCTGAAATGTGGCAGAAGTATTACACAATCCAAATGGCATCCTGCGGAAAGCAAAAGTACCATACGGACATGTAAAGATGGTTTTCTCCTGATCTTCTGGGGTGATGAAAATCTGATTGTACCCCGAATATCCTTCCAAAAAGCAATAGTACTCATGTCCCGCCAGTCTGTCTAGCATCTGATCAATGAATGGCAGCGGAAAATGGTATTTCCTCGTTGCTTTGTTCAATTTTCTGTAGTCCATGCATACTCTCCATCCAGTCACTGTTCTTGTTGGAATCAGGTCGTTCTTTTCATTTGTGACTACAGTAATTCCTCATTTCTTTGGTACACACTGCATAGGACTCACCAGGTGCTATCTGAGATGGGGTAAATGATGCCAGCATCCAACCATTTGATGATTTCTTTCTTCACGACCTCCTTCATGATTGGATTGAGTCTCCGTTGATGCTCCACTGTGGGTTTGTACTCGTCATTCATCAGAATCTTGTGCATGCAAAATGATGGACTAATGCCTCGAATGTCTGCTATAGTCTAGTCAATGGCTTTCTTGTGTTCTTATAACACTCTCATCAACTTTTCTTCCTACTCCAATGTTAGCGAAGAAGAAATAATCATAGGTAATTCAGAAGAGTTTCCAAGAAATGCATACCTAAGATGGCTCGGCAGTAACTTCACCTCCAGCTGTGGTGGTTCTTCAATCGAAGGCTTGATTCGATCTTTCTTTGGGAGTTCCAGACTTTCAACTGGTGGTGTCGATTTGAAACGAAACGGCTTGTCAAGGTAGTTGGTACATTCCAGGATTTCAGCATCTAGCTTGCTGTCAGTCATGTTGGTGATGCAAGCTTCAAGTGTATCCGTGGGATTTGGCTCAGTATCCTGAATGATACTATCAACAACATCAATTCTGAAAACATTCTTCTTCTTTTCATCGTTAGGGAATTTCATGGCTTTGAAAACATTGAAGGTAACTTCTTGGTCCTGAACTTTCATGGTTAGTTTTCCTTTTTGTACATCAATCACAGTTCGTCCTGTAGCCAAAAATGGTCTCCCAAGGATGGTAGGTACATCTTTGTCTTCTTCTATGTCAAGGATAATGAAATCTACTGGGAGAATGAGTTTATCGACTTTGACCAGCACATCTTCAACGACTCCTCTCGAAAATGCGAGCGTTCGATCAGCAAGTTGCAGAGAGACTGAGGTAGGCATTATTTCTCCAATTTGCAGTTTCCTGTAAATAGAAAAAGGCATTAAGTTAACACTTGCACCCAAATCACATATAAAGCCTTACCGATATAATGTTCTCCAATGGTGCATGGTACAGTAAAACTGCCAGGATCTTTCAACTTCGGAGGAAGTTTCCTCTGAATGATGGCACTGCATTCTTCTGTTAATGCTACTGTCTCATAGTCTCCCAATCTTCATTTTCGTGAAAGAATATCTTTCATGAATTTGACATAGCTGGGCATTTTTTCCAAGGCTTCTGCAAATGGAATGTTGATATGCAGCTTTTTGAAAATTTCCAAGAAACGAGCAAACTGCTTGTCCAGTTTTTTTTTCTAAAGATGTTATGGAAAAGGTGGAGGTGGAGTGATTTGATCTTTTTCCTTTACTTCTTTTTCCTCCATCTGTTGCTCTGCTTATTTTGGAACTTCTTCAATGGATGCTTTGATTCCAACATCTTTGTTGATTTCAGTACCGCTTTTCAAAGTAATGGCTTGACATTGTTCCTTCCCTCGGTTCCTTGGATTTGGTTCTGTGTTGCTGGGAAGATTCCCTGGCGGTCTGTAACTCTGAGCATTGGCCAGTTGTCCAATTTGATTCTCCAGTGCTTTAATGGAAGCAGATTGGCTTTGATTGAATGATGTTTGGGCTTGAAAAATATCATCGTATTTTGCTTCTTGCTTTTTGAACATCTCTGCAAACCATTCTTTCATTTCTGGTTCTTTTTCATACTATTGGCCTTTATTCTGCTGTTGGAATCCAGGTGGTGGATTATTCTTTTTCCCTGAATTGTTGCTCCATGAAAAATTGGGATGATTCCTCCACCCTGGGTTGTAGGTGTTGGAATATGGATTGTTCCCCTGTCTGTTGAAATTGTTGACATAGTTCACCGTCTCTTCTTGTTGAACTGGTTCTGGTGCTCCTCCATATGGTGAACTTGTGGATCCGGTGATGTTTACAACTTGCGTGCTAAGTATTTCCAGACATTTTCATATCTGATCCAGCATGGTATTCACTGCTGTGTTGGCTCCAACTTCATAAATTCATGTAATTCTTTAAATCATGCTCCTATCTATTGGCCACAACGAATTGTTGTTAGCCATTTCTTCGATTAAGTCTCATGCTTGATCTTCTCCTTTCGCCATCAAAGCTCCTCCAGTAGCAGCATCAATTGTGGTTCTCATCAATCCAGAAAGTCCATTATAGAAGGTTTGGACTTGTAGCCATTTTGCAATCTCATGGTGAGGGCATTTTCTGAGCAAATCATTGTACCTTTCCCAAGCTTCGTAGAGAGATTCTGAGTCATGTTGCACAAATGATGTGATGTCATTCCTCAACTTTGCTGTTCTAGCTGGTGGAAAATATTTTGCAAGGAATTTGGTGGCTAAATTGCTCCAAGTTGTGATGGAACCTGCTGGTAGTGAATGTAGCCAAGTGTTTACTCTGTCTTTCAAGGAATATGGAAAAACCCGCAGTCTCATTGCTTCTTGAGCTCCTTGGTTGTAATTGAAAGTGCCGCAAACTTCCAGGAAGTTGCTGATGTGGGCATTAGGATCTTCAGTTGCATTCCCCCCAAACTGAACTGACTGCTGAATCATCTGAATGCATGTTTTGATGTCACACGCATTTGCTGGTAAGGGAGGAAGTACAATACAGGAAATGAAGCCGTCAACCACCGGAATGGTTCTGTCTCGAAAGGGAATTGGTGGTACAACTTCCAAAGGTTCAGGTTCCATGTTAACAATTGCTTCTTGCCCTTCTCGCCTTTCTCTTCTCAACTGTCTGATGGTTCTTTCAATTTCAGGGTCAAGCGGTCGGAGTTCAAAGCTTCTGGTTCGTCTCATGTAGTGTCTGAGAACCTGAAACACAAGAAAATAAAAACAATAAGTAAAAAGAAATTAGATACAAATAAATGTATCTAACCTCAAAACTAAAAGAGAAAGATAAATAAGTCCCTGGCAACGGCGCCAAAAACTTGACCGGCGTAATCACACGCGTATAACGTAAGCACACGTATCGTGCAAGTAGTATAAAAAATATCGATCCCACGAGGACTTAATACCTAGCTATTAATTTTATGAGGCCAAATGATTACTAGTATCTAACAGATTGATTGATTGACTGGGTGGTGACTTTAAACTTAAAAACAAGTAAATAAAATTGCGCAAAAATAGGTTGAGGAAAATTCAAATTTATAAAACTATCCAAGGTTGTGAATTCTTCCAATATCTTTTAAAAGATGAAGTGGTTATTTCATGTTTGTGCAATATATTGGTTTATTAACCTGGAACACGAAAATATGTAAAAGCTTCTTCCGATGGTCAGATACAAATACCTAGTGTAACCCAATTAATCATATTCCTATGTCATCCAAGTTATCTGAATTCATTAAGATTAAGTTCCAATTATGGTTACCCCCGCCCGACAGGTATATTCCTATCCTGTAAGGAAATCTATTAAAGGGTTATCTATCCTCAAGGAAGATCATGGGTTATTAAGTCTAGGGTCTTAAACCTAAAATCCATTTTCCAAGTTCAATTTAAGTTTACCAGTTCAATCTTATTAATGGCCAGTTAACAAGAAGCATGAAGACCAAGGCTCAATAAATAAACCTTTATATTACCCAAACCGTAAAACAATCCTTTATTAACCGGTGATATTGGAATTCATCACTCCCCCAGATAACGGGCTTAGCTACGACACATATCTAAGGCTAATAAAAACTTAAATAAAATAAAAGACATAAAGTAAATACTAAAAATTAAATAAAGTAAATGCTGGAAATAAAAAAATGTAAAATTACAATAAAAGAAAATGCTGGGGTTAGAGGATCCACTTTTAATATTTCAAAATTAGAAATCTCCCTTATTCTCAATGTTTATCGATTAATTAACCAGACCATAAATGCGGTAATTTCATTTGTCTCAATTAAATCCAACCGACCACATAGGCGGTAACAAGGTTATTACCTAAACCGACCATATAGGCGGAAACTACGTCTGAAATGAAAAATCGACCATATAGGCGGTAAATAAGGTTGTCACCTAAACCGGTCATATAGGCGGTAACTAATTAATCCAAATTTTAATTAAAATAAGGGAGATTAATCTAATTCATTATATTAAAAGTCTCACCTTTTTACCCCAGCAGAATGAGGTTACCTGCTCATGCTGTAAAAGAAAACACACAAAATTTTATTAAATATATAAGAAGAAAATATAAGAAAACATAAATAACATACAAGACACTTTCATTTAGATTTTCATGGAGAAACTCCTCCAAAGAAAGCATGAAAAATTTACAAAGTTAAGCTTGGTATTTATAGGAAAATCTAAAGGCTTCCACTAATTTCTCCACCAATTGCTCCAGCAAACATGGCACCAAACATGCAAGCATGTTTGGTGGAAGTTTGAAAAATTTTACTTTTTTATTTTATTATTTTTATTTTATATTTTGAAAATGACTATAGTAATTACACAAAATACACTAGATTATTCATCTATTTCGGCCTTCCAAACTTCCGAATTAGAAATTTTTAAATCTTCAAAGTTGTAGATTTTTGTGTCTTCTTTGTTTGGCACTTGAATCAGCTCAATCGGATATCAGATGAAAAAGTTATGGCCAAAATATCAAACTTGCGCAAAACTTGAATTTAAGACTGCACTTCGTGACACGTATAGTAAATTTCCGTTTTCGCCATTTTTTGCTCCAGCTTTCATTGTTTTAGACCCGAGGTGATTCCATTAAGTCCAAATACTTTATTTATCTACAAAATACATCAAAATACATCAAAATATTCATCAAACCTGAGAAGCTAAACAAAATATTAGGTAAAAAGAGCGGTAAATATTGATATATTTTCCGCTCATCAATAACATAAACATATTTTTTGCTAAAAATGATTCAAATCTCAAACCAATGTCATCATAAATTCATATCAAGCATCCAGGGACCAACTAGACGAAATACCTGAAGTTCAAGAACTAAGTCAGCTGGACGAAAATACCAGGCATCCAATATCTAGGTCGCTCGCACAGATCAAACATTGTCTGAAATAGAATCATGTCGACAGAAGATAATGGATCGGTCCACTGCAACAGGACAATACCCTAACAGGCGCCACATAGATTTTAAAATAAATAAAATAAAATCATCATGCAAGCACCGTGGTGGAAAACGTATCATATGTCATCTAATCGAAAATCTCATATCACGTGAAATAAATTGTCCAGAATCGTTCTTATCAAAATATTTTATCGTGAAATGAAAACATAAAATAAAAGTATCAAACAAAATATAAAACAAAATATCAAGCAAAACATAAAATAAAAGTATCCACTCATATGTCAAGCATATCACACAACACATTTCATATCCATCATCCATTGATAAGTACCCACAAATAAAAAAACGATAACACGATATCGAATGCTTATTCAAAGGACAGTTATACCGACATATCTCTATATGGATACATACATACATACATATATACACACACACAGATACATATATTTCCTATATAAACAAACAAGAAAACAAATAATCCATACATCAATTATTCATTACGTGGAATACTTACCTGGTCTCGTGAACATTCCTAGTCTTAGTCAAATCTGTGAAAACAATTATGAAACGCGATTAGAATCATAGTTTTTCCGAATTCCAGACTCAGTTATAGCAAATTTCCAGACCTTCCGGGACACTTAATTCAAGTCTGATTCCAGCGATTTTAGTTTCGTTACTGTAAACACTACTTTTTTATGCATAGCTCGATGATGAGTCTATGACGGGACACCCTTTGAAAATTGAGAATTTGTAAAGATGAATACTAGAAAGGAAAATAAACTCCAATAATATAGCTCAAAAGACAGTCAGACATCACCAATATCCGGCTTACCTTCTCTCTAGCCAAAAATATAGCCAGATATATATTGAAAACATTAAATCTGATTGGACAAGACATAGTTGTCCTTGATTGAGTAGATTATCAGTTACCAAATACACGAGATCTGATCATGGCCGGCGAGACATGGAATTCAAATTACATATATGGTCGGACATGTGTTAATTGGTACATATACGTGAAAATTTCCAAAGATTATGTCATGGATTGACAAACATCCGACCGAATATACATTTCAAATTATACGTCCGGTCGGACATGCGTCGAGCATTACACACTCCAGTAATCCAGTAATGTTAGACAATGAGGAGGGATGAGTGTGATTTTTCTCCTTCCTTCCCATCCTTAGACCCATCATTTATATTATAAAAATGAGAACTTGGAATTCAGATGGGAGGCTAGTTTAAAAAGATAAACCCTCAAAAATCTAAAGACCTTGAGAGAGAAAGAGAAAGAAAACAACACCGATTCTTAGAGCTCATTTCCCTGGTGCTAATCCAACGACGACTCAGACTTCAAAAAGAGGTCTTATGAGCCACGACATACGCAAAGGTACGACCTGAGGGCACCTTCTTTATCTTTATACGGTTTTGAGTATTTTGTTTCAACATTATATCTCCGGCCGGACATGATACACGTCTTGATAACAATATCATGCCATATCACAGATTAATATTTCACTCATTCATGTTTGCTTTTGGTTTGTCATTGAATAATAATACGCATGTAATTGTTTACTTTATTGTTTATTTTATTATTATGCATGTTCTTTTTTTTGCTTGTATGAAAGTTTATGTTTACTTTTTGATCCACGAGGGATATCCGATCGGACTCATTATACATCCAGCCGGACATTGATGAACATATATGGACCTTAAATACCTCAAAAAAGTTATTCGAAGCCAGGAAAAAACATGTAACTTGAACTGTTTATATATTATTTATTACATTGCATGAGCATTTCTAGTGTAGTTACCGTTTAATATTTGAGGTTCTGCTTATTATGGTATTGTTTATTGTCGTACCAGTTATGTTTCTATGATTCTTGTTTTGCACAGTATATTCGGCTGGACTCCTAGTAAGCTCAGCCAGACATTAGTATCATAGTGTATATCTGGCCCATGATAAACTATATCCGACCAGGCCTTTCCGAGGACAGGCCAATGAAATGCATGCTCCTATTTATTTCATCATTATTTTATCAATGCTGTAATAACTTATCAATATTTACTCTACTTATTTTTATAATTTATGTTTGCGCATTGTATGCCTTTAAACTGCTTTTGCGTGTTCTTGTATTATAAGATATAGAGATACCTCATTTGAGCATAAATATTATACTGACATCGGTAAGAGACCATTCAGAACCCAAACGAGTTTAATGTCGGACCTTGTCAGGGGTATAGTACAGCCTTAAATCATTCCTGGTATCTCATATTAGGTGGTGACTCAATTATTCTCTGGTTAATCCCCTGTGGGATTATCCGTACTCTATATGGGCTGTGAACCCAGCAGTATAGTGGTCGCCGAGGTAAACCTCATTTCGCTCCTACAGTTACTTTTAATACATCTTACACTATAATTTCAAAACATCAAATTCACTTTATGATCTAAACCAAAAAATCCTTCGGAAAGTCCAAAATTATCACAAACGGATCCGGAATCTTTCGGATCTTTGATATTTCTTCTGAAACCATTCTAATACTCTTAATACATCATAATTTAATGTTCTAAAATAACCTTATAGCTCAAATCAATAAATTACGTGTTTTCAAAAAATCTTCCGAAAAAGTTACCGAAAATACTACAAAATAGTCCTGAACTTTCCAAACTTATCCAGATTTATCGAAACAATATCATATCATCATAATTAATTCATATATATATCATTACATTTAGAAAAGCACAGACATGCGTGAAATTTGATTTTACATGAAACTCGTAAATCCGATCAGATCGATCTAATTCATTCTGATTTCTCATGAATTCTACCAATAGCACAAATTCAATATATCATAGTTTATTCAATTCAATACATGTCAATACATTACTCTACGACACTATTGGAAGCATTAGACCATAATAAGCTTTACTTGAAAATAATGAGTTTTTATTGGGAGGTCTTACTGAAATCCTAAGGGTACCGGCTGACTCTCAATGTTCCCATGAACGCGTAGGAAATGATAGAATTTGATACGGAACAATCAGACAAATGGATTTCACTATTCACTATTTGTTTATCTCTATATTTGTGTGAAAACTTGTGTCGTTTGACAAAACTAACATCACAGACTCGTAGTACATTCCAAGAACTTTGATTTAATAGGTGGTTTGACATGTGAATCGAAATGACGAGTCAAAAACAAGAGAAGTAGGTTCGTGGGATTTTTCATCTCTTTCTCGCTACTGTCGGCAATGGTTGGCCCACTGCCGACCACTATTGGATAGGAGGTGAGCCAGCGCACCAGCCGGTGCCACCCTGTCGACCGGTGGAGGCCGACGTGGCCAACTCAAGATGCGAAAAAGGGGGTAAGCTTTGAAGGTTTGGAAACTTTTGCCATTTTACGAAATTTTAGAAACTAATTGGTATTTATATAAAATTTCAACGAAATTATAAATAGGTCCCTAACATTGGACCTTTTTCATAAATTCATATTTTGGAGGCTCTTCTCTATAAATTTCGAATAATTTTCAACACAAAAGTTGTTCGTCTTTAAAAAATCTTTTCAACAGTTCAAGAATCAACTCAGTCGGAGTTTGTTTGCTATTTATATAGCTGAAACAATGAAACTTACTCATATAAAAATATCCAAAAATACGCATAACCGATCCTTTGGAGTTACGCGATTTTCCAATAGAATGAAATCCCACTTTAAAATATTCCAATATATTTTTCTATACTTTAACTCTTATTCTCTAACATCATCTCATTTCGAGACCTAAACTTCAATCCGGAAACCTTCAAAATTGTTCCGAAAATTCAAGATATTATAGATGGCCATGGTTTCAGGTAAACAGTTAAATAAGTGATTTCAAATATATTGGTACTGGTTTCACGTTTGAGGGCAATTATTTTAGTTTTGATGTTATCAATTCCGTATTATTCAAGCATTAAAAGAGTTTCCAGTCATTGTCCAATTTTTCAAGGTCAATGGTCATGATTTCAGGTCTATGGTTTAGACTCGGTCAAAGGTTCATTCGGTTCCAAATCAGAACCGAACCGAATGATTCCCGATTCCACACTTGTGGAACCGGTAATCGGAATTGAACTAAAACTGAACCGGATGGTTTCGGTTCGTTTCTTTTTTTTTTTAAATTTTTAATTTTAATAATAATTTTTTAAAAATATAAAAATGAGTTTAAAAATTATTTAAAATTATTAATTTGAATTTAGATTATATTAAATTAAAAATAAAATAAAAAAGCTTGAACTTAAATTTTAAAAAACTTAAGTTGCCTATATATCCTCTAGGGGTGAGAGGAATCAAAGCTCACGTATTTCCATTATATTTTTAAGATAGTTCCCAATTACAATTATATGCTCATCAATCATCATTATTATATGTGTATGTTGATCCTCCAACTCCCGTTCCACTTGCACTTATAGATGCATTGTCGAACAAGTCTTCAAAATCATCAGGGGCATCTTTTTGTTGTCTCAGATCAGCTCTGGTATAGTTATCCATACATGTTGTTGCTTCTAAAGTGTTTGGACTTAATGAAGACTGTCTCGCTGCCAAAATATTACCTCATAAGCTGAAGGCTTATTCAACCGTAACGGTGGAAACATGTCCTGTCAGCACCTCTTTAGCAATAATTGATAAAATATTATAGATATTCTGATGTAGGTTCCACCAGTCAAGTACTTGAAACTTTTTACGCACCAAACTTTCAGAAGGAAACTCGAAATTGATAGATAAATAATTATCTAATTTCTGGTTGTTAGTCGTGTTATCCCTATGTCTTTAAAGTAAAGCAATGAAATGTCTTTAAAATAAATCAATCATTTTATCTTCATAACAGTAATAACTTCAATTAAAACAATATCATTAACAATAGAACTTTCAGCATGCTCATATAGAGTACCAACAATATTCAAACATTCAAAAAGAAATAAATTTATTGTAGGATAATAAACTTTACTAAAAATATTCGTAGCATCATTAAAAACTTTTAAAAGTTCTAATTTTTTTTTTTCACAAATATCTCATTGATTAGGAAAAAGTGTTATATATTGAACATGTTGGGAAAAAAATTATATAATACATTTTTGTATTGAAAAGCTTGAGTTGAAAGAAAATAAGTTGAATTCCAAGTTGGAACATCTCGTGAAAATTTTACCGATTAACACTATTTAATTTACAAAACTTGACTCATTCTCTCCTAACTTGAGAATATGACTAAATACAATTAAGTGTAATCTTAATAGGATCAATGTGATGTTCTAAAAAAGTCAGACCATCTTGAACACATAAATTAAGGACATGGCATGTGCAACGAACATGAAAAATTAACCCCCAAATTTGGTTGGCATATTTCTTTTAAATCTCTAATTGATGCAGTATTTTCATATGCATTGTCAAAACCAAATCTTAAAATTTTACCTGATAAACCATGTTCATTAAAAATTAATTTAATCATTCTATAAATATTTTGTGCAGTATGTTGCTCATCAAAAACTTTAAATGCAATAAGTCATTTTTGCATGTTCCATGGTACATCAATCCAATGACAAGTCACACCCATGTATGAGTGTGTTTGCCAAAGGTCACTCCAAATATCAGAACAAATAGAAAGACGACATTTAATATCTTTAAATATATTTAAAATAATTTTACCATATTTGTATAATTTAAAATTTTGACGTTTTATTGTATTTCTAGTCATTTTACATGCAGCAGGATTTAAAGCATTTCGAACATAATTAGTAAAAGTAATTTTTTCAGCAAAACTTATAAGAAAGATGTGTCATACAAATAAATTTAGCAAATTCTTCTCTATTTTTAGCATGAGAATATTTAAATAAATCTAAAGAACTCGTACCTCTACTAGATGGCGTACTTGCCCATTTGAGTTAACGTTATATCAAGTCTAATTTTAGCGACATTATGTCTATCAAAATACTTGTTCATATTGTCATAGCCGCTAGTAAATTTGTAAGATACACTACAATAGTTGCATATTGCTCTTGAACCTTTATTTTTAGTCTCGACTAAATGAAAATGAATTTTGAAAATATCAGAATATCAAGACTTAACTTCTCTTCTTTGTGTACCGATACTTTGGCCGCTCTCTTAGGTTAACACGTTGGACATGATGTTCCCAGATGAGCTTGCTATTTTTTAATAATATTGAAGAATTGTAAATTTAAATCAATATGAAAAAATGAATATTAGAGAATTGATAATGAGAGAATTGAGAATTGGTGTGTTAAAAAAATGAAGAATGGCACATATTTATACAATTTTGGATTATTTTTATGATTGCCCCTAAAATTAGCCGTTTTATTAATGTTATTACGGGTAATTTAGTAATTAGATTTAATATATATATATATATATATATATATATATATATATATATTATATATATATATATATATATATATATATATATATATATATTTACGGCATGGAGCTTTGTGTAGCCCAACGGCTACTACGGTTCCAATTGGAACCTTACAAGCCGTTGGGCCCTACAGTTCCAATCGGAATCGTAGAACCGTTAGAACCGATTAGTTCCAACGATTCCAGTTCAAATCGTTGGAACCGTCCGATTCTGTTTGATTCGGCTAGGGTCGAACCCTAACCGAACAAAACTGGTTCTGGTTCCGATCCCAGAATCGGAATCGGTTAGAACCGAAATTGATCGGTTCCAACCAGCTCGATTTCAGTTTCGAACCGAAACCGTGACTACTACGGTTAAACAGCTGATTTCAAATACAATGGTACAGTTTCATATATAAAGGTACTAGTTCCAGGTCTGATATTATGAGTTTCATTTATATTTACGATATTTAAAGAGTTTCAAGTATAACGGTCTGAGTTTTGGGTTTCACATTATCATTGGTTTAATGTCATTATTTTTTTAAGGGTAGAAATAGAGGAACGCCCAAAGAGTAAGATCAACAGTCGTAGCCAGAGCATTATCGGTGGGAGAGTTGTGGGAAGAGGAGGATGGCAGGAAGTCACCGAAATCTTCTAGCAACAGTCTGTATTTTGCGGAAAGTGACCGTGGGGGGCATCGTGAGGAAGATCGGGGGATCCCCAATCACATGAGGTATCGTACATGGGGTGGTAGACATTGGGAAGCTTGAGGGAAAGAGCGTGATTGTACTGAGAACCAGATAAAAGGGATGGTTTAGGAAGGAAATGAAGAACTGGGAAGAGAACATGAAAGAGGGGATGAGGGAAAACCAGGATAGAGAGATAGCCTCCTCATTTACAGAAGAGATTTTGGCGACGGTGTTCCCTAGACGGTTCACCATACCATCTATGGACCTTTACAATGGTCATACTAATCTCAAATCTCATGTTGAGAGGTTTGTCCTGCTGATGGAAATTCGAGGAATGGTTAGAGAGGCCATTTGCAAGGTTTTCCCTCTAACCTTGGATGGGTCGGCAAGTTTTTGGTTTAGAAGTTTAACCCCAGGAAGTATCGGAAGTTTTACTCAGCTGAGGAAATCTTTTGTTCGAAATCTTAAAGTGGTATGTGTGTTGACCAAACAGGGATGTGAGAAGGCCATCCCCGAGGCAGAGAGAGTTTAGACCAATATTATAGAGCAATGTGGACCAAGAGAGAATGGTGCATGTCCAGGTTAATCATGTGGTAGGAGGCACGAAGTACACTCCTTTGAACAGACCACTGGCCTAGATAGTCAATGAGATCCAGGACAAAGACCTACTGATGGAGTCTGATCCGAGGAAGTACCCGTTGAGAAAAAGAATGAGAGGTCATACTGTGTGCATCATAATCAGAGGGGGCACACAGCGGAAAGATGTAGAGATCCGCGAGAGCAAATGGAGAATTTGGTACATAATAGGTACCTGAACAACTGCATTGATCAGGAAGCCATAATGGCCAGGCAACGCAATAAGCTGAGGCCAATGTTCACTATTTTAGGGGGAATGACACTGGCTGGAGATTTGAATCAGGCCAGGAAGAATTACTGCAAGGTAAGGGGGTCGGAAGTTCTGAAAATAGAGAAGGCCACGAGGATCTAGATAGGTCGACATGTCACTATCATGTTTACAGAGGAAGACGCCAAGGGTGTGAGTTATCCTCATGATAATGCATTGATAATCAAGGCCATTATTGGAGGGACCGAGGTGGATAGGATTTTGGTAGACCCAGGGTGCGCGGTGGATATGATCTCCTAGGAAGCTTTGGACGGAATTGGTGTGGAGTATGTTGCTTTGACCCAGGATACAACACTATTGTACGGGTTTGGAGGTGCAATTATCGTCCCTTTAACTCGTATTCAGTTGGCAATGAAAATTGGGACAACTCCCCAAACATGGACCATGATGATAGATTTCACGGTGGTTGATTGTCTAAGCAGCTGCCAGTTGATTGTGAGCTGTCCATTTAAGATGAAGTCGAGGGAGGCCATGTCTTGTTATTATCTGAAGTTGAAATTCCCAGCTCGAGAGGGAGTTGGAGTGGTGTGTGGTAGCCAGATGACTAAAAGTTGTTTCGCCACCATTTCCTAGGAAACGCTTTGTATATGAGGTAGGCAGGAAAATGAAAGACAGAGAGGAAAAATGTATATGGGTTGAGTCCCTAGATCCACGATCTGATGATCATGTTCAGTTGGGGGCGGGAGAATAATTGGAGCCAATAGAGCTCTTTGGCCTTAGGAAGGTGATAAAGGTTAGGGCAGGCCTGGAACAGAATCTGAAGAGGGGATTGTTGGAGTTTTTGAATGGTTATGCAGACATTTTCACTTTAGGGCATATATGCCCGGAATTGATCCCAAGTTCATCAGCCATTGCTTGGCGGTAGACCGGGCTCACAAGCCCGTAAAGCAGAAGAGAATGATCTTCAACCAAGAATGCTATGAGGCAATACGGGTAGAGGTCGAAAAACTGTTGAAGGCTGGTTTTATCAGGGAAGTGAAATACTCATAGTGGGTATCCAATGTGGTCTTGGTAAAGAAGGCCAATGGGAAATGGAGAATGTGTGTGGATTTCTACGACCTTAACAAAGCTTGCCCCAAGGATAACATCCTACTCCCAAAGGTGGCCCAAGTGATGGATTCTATGGCATGTCATGGACAGCTCAGTTTCATGGATTCCTTCTCGGGGTATAATCAAGTCAAAATGTATCCCGAAAATGATGAGAAGACAACCTTAATAACTGATCAGGGCTGGTACTGCTATAAGGTGATGCCCTTTAGATTGATAAACACCGAGGCAACTTACCAAAGATTGGTGAACAAGATTTTCAAACCTCTCATCAGCAAGACTAAGTAGGTCTATGTAGATTATATGATCACGATAACTGAGAAGCCCGAGGATCATCTGGGAGACCTCAGAGGGACTTTCGAGTTACTGAGGAAGCACAACATGAGGCTGAATCCGAAAAAATATGCTTTGGGACTGTCATCGGGTAAATTCTTGGGGTATATGGTCAGTGCTTGGGGCATTAAGGCGACCCACAGAAGATCATGGTTGTATTAGAATGAAATTCCCCAATGACAGTCAATGAGGTGCAGAGCTTGAAAGGTCGGGTGGCGGCATTGAACCATTTTATATCTAAGGCCACTGACAAGGCCATGCCTTCTTCATGTTGATCAAGAATGACAAGAATGAGGTCAGCTGGATGACCGAATGTGAAGAAGTATTCCATCAGCTGAAGGAATATTTGGCTCAGCCTCCTCTACTAGCAAAACTGATCCCATATGAGACCTTGTTTCTATACGTAGCTGTTTCTAAATATGCTATGAGCTTGGTGCTAGTGCAGGAAATGGAAAAGGTCTAAAGGCTAGTGTACTATATCAGTAAGGCCTTGTTGGATGCAGAAACTCGGTATCCGGCCCATGAGTTAGTGGCTTTATATTTGGTAACAGTGGGAACGAAGCTGGGGCCTTATTTCCAACCTCACCCTATTGGGGTTTATACCGACCATCCGTTGAGACAGATTTTCCACAAACCAGAGGTTTCAGGATAATTAGTGAAGTGATCAGTAGAGATGAGCGAGTACGATATTTCTTACCTGCCTAGTATGGCAATCAAGGGGTAGGCACTGGCCGATTTTGTTACCGAGTTCACGGAGCCCCAAGTCTTAGCAGAGGAAGAAACCGAGTGGGAGCTGTTTGTGGATAGGTCGGTTAGTTCACAGGGCTGTGGGGCCGGGATGATCCTCCGGAGTAGTGAGGGGGAAGAGTTGGTTTATGCTTTGAGGTTTGCCTTCGAATCATCGAACAATGAGGCCGAGTATGAGGCCATTCTGGCCGGGTTGAAGCTTTGCATAACAGTTGGGGCCGAGATGTAATAGTAAATAATCACTCTCAATTGGCCATCCAACAATTGAATGGCGAGTTCCAGGCAAGAGAGCCAAACATGATTGCATATCAAACTGAGGTGAATACGGTAGCTGGGGGATGAGGAATGTATTGTTCGAGCAGATCGGTCGGGAAAATAATCACTAGGCATATTCTTTATCCTGACTAGCATCATCTATTAATTCTACGACTCCCCGGACTATCCCTTTAGGTTGTATGCAAGGTGAGAAACGTCGGGAAGCCTAAGGTCATGGATATGGAGGTTGAGGGGAAGGCTTCCTCGATGGACCCGGTCAGGAAGTATCTGGAGACGGGGGAGGTGTCTGAAGATAAGAAGGAAGCGAGAAAGCTAAAGTACCGAAGTACTAAATTCTGCTTGATAGAAAGTGTATTATATCGGGGGGTACACGACACCGTTTCTGAGGTGTCTCAGACCCCGAGGAAGCAGATTACGTGCTTAGGGAAATTCATGAAGGGATTTGTGGGAGCCATGCTAGAGGTCAATCAATTGAGCATAAAGCATTGAGGCAATGGTTCTTTTGGACAACAATGCATAAGGACGGGGCAAAGTTAGCTCGGGCATGTGATGGGTGCCAAAAAAATGCCAACATACCACACCAGCCGCTCGAGCAGTTGACTAAATTGGCTAGTCCGTGGCCATCTTCCTAGTGGGGAATAGATATCATAGGCCCAATGCCTGTTGGATGGGGTCAGGCCAAGTTCGCAATTGTTGTCATTGATTACTTCATGAAGTGGGTGGAAGCCGAGCCGCTGTCTACGATTACGGAGAAAATGGCAACAAATTTTGTTAGAAAAATATTATTTGCCAGTTTGGGATTCCCTGGGCCATCATTAGTGACAACGGGAAGAAGTTCGACAGTAGGGGCTTCGGGAAACTTTGTGAAGATCTTCAGATTACATTAAAGTTCACCTCTCTTGCTCATCTAAAGTCTAATGGGCAAGTCGAAGCGACAAATAAAACAATTAAGGCCAACTTGAAGACAAGGCTCAAGTCTTGCAAGTTTATGTAGGTTGAGGAGTTGCTAGATGTTTTTTGGGCATATCGGACAACCCACAATGACTCCACGGGTGAAACCTTATTTTCTTTGGCCTATGGGTGTGAGGCGGTCATCCCAGTAGAAATCGGTATGGCAACCTATTGGGTACAACATTTTGAGGTCAGGCAGAATGAGGAGCTCGTCAGGAACCACCTCGAATAGATAGAGGAGAAGAGGGATAGGTCTGCAATCAAGATGGTTGTCTATCAACAAAGGATGTCCCGTTTCTACAATAAGAAGGTCCAGGTGCAATCTTTCCTCCCTGGAGACTTAGTCATGAGATGGGTTACTCTGAATACCAGAAAGCTCGGGGAAGGTTCACTAGGTGCTAAGTGGGAAGGGCCGTATAGTGTATGGAAATCATCAAGTCGGGTGTCTATCTTTTGGAGCAGTTGGACGGCACTCGGCTTAAAAAGCCCTGGAATGCTGAGATGCTGAGGAAGTACTTCCAGTAGCTCTCCTCCTTGAGTTGCAGAAAAAAATGTAAAAGAGATGATCAGAAGTCATCAGCTAGGATTGAGTCACAGAATGAAATGTAACATCAAGAGTAGGTGGCATGTGTACATCGCCCCTCATGAATGAACAAGCTCATCCTAGAGAAGTTATGGCAGTTGTTCGACCTGCCAAATCTTCAGATTCACGGCCACGATAGTCATAATAGAGTGGCGGTCGAACTGGTGTGCTGGGCCACTCGATCGGTTTCAATGAGTGCCTCTAGATTATTATATGATGGGCACCCGGGGTGATATAGAGGGAGAAGAAGTTGACGGTGGACCACTAGAAGTCAGGGTGTAAGTTCATGTCTGGGCTCAAGAACTATTCAGAGATGCTTTCAGAGAAACTGATCAAAAGCATCGGAAGGAAAGTCCAGACCAGAAGAATATTATCAATCGACCACACGAAAGCTGAAAATTTATTGTAGAGCCTCTCTTGAAATGACCTGTAAAAAGTTGTAAGAATGGCAGTAGATCCCATGAATATGAATAAAACTTTCCCCCTTGAATTTGAAGATTGTCTACTTTTCTTGTTTGTTATTTGAATGGGGAAGATATGTTCAATATTCTTGTGATTTGCTCATGGTCGAGACAAATCAAGGGGTGTTCGGTATCTGGAGAGGGTGCTAAACCCGTGGCATGCCAATCCCCGGTGTCATTATCAATCCTCCAGGTGGAAGTGCCCAAACCCAGGTGCCTTCACTTTTGAGGATCCAGAATACATGAAGGGATGAAAGACATGTGGGAAAAACGTGAACCCCTCATGGCACACCAATCTTTGGCATCATAATCGAACCCCCAGGGCCAGAGCGTTATTATCACATGACTTGCATTTTTTAGGAACAACCTCGGGTAAGCCGAACACAGGGAAGATTCTCCTCTTGTGAGTTATCTGGCCGATCCTCATGAGAACCACCAGGCACATAGCACGGGGATGGCCAAATTGCCTCTAGGACTCTTGTAGCCTCTGGTAAGCCGAACACATGGAAGATTCTCCCCCTGTGAGTTATCTGGCCGATCCCGCTGAGAACCACCAGGCAGATAGCACGAGGACGGCCAAAGTGCCTCCGTGACTCTTGTAGCCTTGGGTAAGCCGAACACATGAAAGATTCTCCCCATGTGAGTTATCTGGCCAATCCCCCTGAGAACCACCAGGCACATAGCACGAGCATGGCCAAAGTTCATATGTGACTCTTGTAGCATCGAGTAAGCCGAACACATGGAAGATTCTCCCCATGTGAGTTATCTGGCTGGTCCCGCTGAAAACCACAAGACACATAGCACGAGGATGACCAAAGTGCCTTCGTGACTCTTGTAGCCTCGGGTAAGCCGAACACATGGAAGATTCTCCCTCTGTGAGTTATCTGGCCGATCCTGCTAAGAACCCCCAGAAACATAGCATGGGGACGGCTAAAGTGCCTCTGTGACCCTTGTAGCCTCGGGAAGGCCGAAAACGGGGAGGTTTTTACCCCCGTGAGTTATTTGGCTGATCCACTCCGGATCATGAGGAGCATAGCACGGGGAGGAGCAAATGGTCTCTGTGGCGTTTTCAAACTCTCGACTTGCCTAGCATGAGCCAAGTCTCATGGCGTTGGCCACTCCACAATCTGTAGCTCGATTTTTCGGGCCGTTAAACTGTAAGGTTCAAAATTATTATTTTAGGGTAGCCCCAAGTAGGACGCTATCTCGGGCGCCTGCGTTGTTAGTTTTTTGAGTCTGTGCGGAGTATGTGCTATGTCACCTCTGCAATACTAATATTATCTTGGTCCAGATTTTCTCTTTATGGATGAACTGGATATGGATGCCTCTACCATGGTCTGGGGAGCACCAGAGGTTTAAAATGTTCCATCGCAGTTAAGTCTCACCTTGTACCACTGGCTCGCTGTTGCATTCGTTCTGCTAAGGCCATCTTGTATTACTAGCACGGGGTCAGGTCGTGTCTCATTGAGTCTAGGTTTTCATCGGCGTAGGGTCAGAGTATCTCCCCCATGGACATTTTTCTGATTGGCATAAAAATGTAACATTCCCTAGTGGCCAAATGTTATTACTAGCTCAAGTTCGAGTCATGTCCCACCGAGTCTGGGTTTTCATCGGCGTGGGGTCAGAGTATCTCCCTCATGGCCATGCTACAATACAAAAGACCCAACATCCGACATTCCTGGAATGGCGGGACCCGAAGACAATGATTAGTTAGCAGTCAGTGGGAGGAGCATGATATATGTAAGAACTAGACTAGTCTCTACTACCGTGGACATAAAGCTAAAAGCTCTTAGTGTCATAATAATGGCAGAGTAATAAGTTGTTTCTGATGCATCAAATGGAAACACATTCAGAAACCAGCAAACACACTCTTTAAACAAAAAACCAGAATCAACTGAAGAACACACACATCATAACTATACAAACCCACCCATCAATCAGTAACACCACAATGAAATACCTAGAAGCAGAGCAAGTGGACATGCAAATAAGAACAACCCAAGCATGCTGAAGAACACAAAGAAGGCTAGTAAAAATGAGTCAAAAGAAGAACTTATTTGTTCGATAAGGGAGAAGATAAATAACTTAGCAGATGATGAAGTCTGGAGGTTGCGGAAGAGCAAGAAGGGAAGCCTTTGGTGCTTTGGAGAGATAGAATTCGCAAAAGTGCATATGAACACTGTGTTGCCCCTTTTATAGGCAGCTCGAGGTAATTCTGGCTGTTGAATCAGAGTGAGGGGTTCGATGGGCTCAAGGCATTTATGGTGACATGACAATGCCCTTGGGTGGTATAAGTTATTTGTTGACTAGAGCACATAGCAGTTTGGAGACCGACCAGTTCTGGCCAGAAGACCGTAGTAGTTTGAGCTCGAAATATTGACCCGAGGACAGTCCATTTCTACCCCACTGTTATAGCTCCTGGCACCAACTCATCAACTCGTTGATGCCAAGACCTAGAGGAAGGATGTTGATAGTGATTCTTAGGCCTCAGGGTCCTCAGTAAATTCAGAAGGGCAAGAAAGGAATTTCCAGTCCAGTGTACTAAGGGCCAAATACAGTAATCGAGGACATATGGCCTACCAGGGTGGTCGGGCTAGGTCCTCATTTCCTCACCTACCCGAGGAGTAAAAGTACTTAGAAAAGAAGGACAATCAGGGGCATCAGGTCCGACCCTACCAGGTGGATCGACAGAACGAGATGGATGTTGTTACGATCACCCGCCCGATGGGACAAGTCAAGATGGATTAGATCAGGTCGTGGTGACATTGATCGGGACTGAGTATAGAGGTGTGAACACGATTTGGGAACTTGTACCATCCATAAAGTCTTGATATGACAGGCGCAGCTTGTAAGGTTATCTTCTGACACACGCCACCGCATAAACAGATGAATACAGGTTGGCATCATGAAGTAGTGTGTGGAGTTTTCCAAGAAAGGATTTGAGTTTAATGAATGGTCAGATGGTAGGTCTACTTTCGGCAGTGGCAGGCTCACTCGACTGACGTCACGAGGACGGTGGAATAGTGTTATTTTATTTGTTATATAAAGGGTTTGAGGGCACTCTTGTAAGGGTTAGCAATTTTCATTCAAAAAGCTTGTAAGATGGATAAAAAAAGCTTATTCTTTGGGAGAGTATATGAGAGAGGTCGGCCACATTTATATTAGTTTTTTTACCTTGGTAAGTCAAACCCGACCACATTTTAAAAACTCTATTTCTTTGTGTCTGTGAACGTAGGTCGGATCCACTCTGCCGAACTACGTTAAATCTTATGTTCTTATCTGTGTATTTTTCATTTTTCCGCTAAATTTGCTTTTGGTTCCCAACAAACCAAAAAAATTCACAGTTGGGGGAAGATTGTTCGAGGAACGAGTTTCCAAATTGATCCCTGAAATAAAAATTAGCCGTCAACAGAAATGTGGTTCAATGTCTTAAATTAAAATAAATTTCATAATTATAATATTGCTATACATTACCAATTAAGCTATCAAGGTATTATATAAAGTTAATGGCATCACACATTGTGTTTTACACATACCAACTGCTTATAAATATTCAATTTGTAGTGAATATGTCACAGAGATATACTACATATACCTAATATTTTACAGCTATGATAATACCTCAAGTATTAATATAATATGTAAATTTTTTAAATTTACTAAAGTTATTGAGCGATAAAAACATTTTAATGATATTTATTTAGTTTTTTTTTATTACTATAGTTAATAATCATGGAGATTAAACTTTTTCATATTTACTTAGAATTTATTATATTACTCAAGTTAATGATCACGAAAATTAAACTTTTTACATATTTACTTGAAATTTCTTATATTACTAAAGTTAATGATCGCGGAAATTAAATGAATATGAGATGGAACTTTTTTCATATTTACGTAAAATATTTATATTTCCTAAAGTTAATGAGCATTGAGATAAAACTTTCTATATATATTTAATTACAATTTTTATGGATATGTTTAAATGATTATCAAATTTAATGTATTATTATTTACTAAATAATAATACATTAAATTTTATTCGCCAAAATCTTAATTAAGTAATGGGCTGGGCCTAATACTTTTCACCACTTAACCAGTCCTCACAAGCCCAACTTAACACAAGCCTACCAATTAAAGAAACCAACATTTCAGGCCCTTAAGAATTGAAATAGGCCCAAAAGAAATGAAGAAGGACAACTAAAATAATTGCATAATAAACAAACTTACCAACCATTTCAAATATATTAATATTGGTTTCAAGTTTGATGATCAAGGATTCAAGTGTTATGCTATCGTTTTGTATAATTTTTCAAGCGTTAAAAATTCCAAACTTTTGCTTACTTTTTGTTTATGGTGTTTTCAGTCACTATGTTATTTAAGGAGTACGGCATGGGTAAAAAGGGTAATTCCCTTCTTGGATGATATCATTAATTCCGACCCGACCCATAAAAAGTCAGCAGCAAGGGCCCGAACGCTTTACAATAAAAGACCGACCACAACAGGAAGATACCGATCACTTCATAATCGGTAACCGATCACTTGAGTTCAGGATGACCGGTCACTTATCAGGTCGACAGCAGCACCCCCAGTACAAAAGACTATTATGACCAACCACATGAAGACCGACCTCGTGAAAACCGAGCATAGGGCAAGACATGTTCGGGAAGATAAGGCATTCTATCCATACAAGATAAGATAATAAATTATCCTATTTTCATAAAGAAAACTGATGAGTCAGTATCCTAAAAGGATAAAAGAAGTGAATGTAGTTTTAAAAGTAGGAATCCTGATAGGAAAAGGAAATCATCTCCAACTGGGAATTCTTGTACAAATAGGAATCTGATTTCTTCACCATTATAAATAGGAGGGTGGAGTGAGTGTAAAGGAAACCAATAGGAAGATCAGAATCACCAAGCTCTGACTTGTAAAACACAAAGAACGGTCTGAGAAGCACATTTGAATAATAAAAAGTATCATCCTTTTTGTGCCCGTGAACGTAGGTCAGACCAAGATCCGCCGAACCACGTTAAATCTCATTGTCGATTGACGTATTATTTGTCTTTTGCTAAGTTTGCCTTTGGTCCCCCATAACCAAACAAATTCACTATTGAGGGAGGATTGTCTCGGGAGTAATATTCCCATATTGCCCTGAGACCAAAATCAGCCGTCAACAGTTGGCGCCGTCTGTGGGGATCTCAACAAAAAGCGGTTCGCGTAGTAAGACAATGGCAGAAGGCGGGAATCATCAATCTTCAGGGAGTCCAGCAACAGACTGGATGAAAAAGATGGAAGAAAGCATGAAATCCATGATGGATCGGTTGGAGAGAATGGAGGGAACGAACAACGAGAGACCAGACATCGGAACCAGTCGAAGAAAAAGTGAAAGAGCAGAAGGGAAAATGGTGATAGACACAAGTGAAGACGATAGACCCAGGAGGAGGGGCCCCTATGGGATAAAATCCGTAGTTGTAGAAAAAGATTAGCAAACAGAGGACACGTGGGAAGAAGAATAAGAAGGAAGACCATCACCAGATCCCTCCTATGACAGTCTCTACGACTTCAGAAAAGAGGACAGGGAGCATAGCGAAAGTGTGCGGGAAATTCCAAGGGATGAGGAACGCCGCACCCGGGGCAATAGACACACGGAGGGGCACAGGATACGACATGGCGGGGCAAGCAGCGAAATAAAATCTTGGTTAAAAAAGGAAATGACCAAATGAGGAGTAGGCCTCAGGACCGATGCAGGGGATGCCCGGGATAGTGAGGAGGAATCTCCCCTCGCGGAAAAAATAAGGTCGGCAAAATTCCCAAAGCGATTCAGCATGCCGACCATGGCACCCTACAAAGGCCACTCTGACCCGAAATCACACATCGAAAGCTTTGTCTTGTTGATGGAAGTCCAGGGAGTAGTAGGAGATGCCATCTGCAAAGTGTTCCCCCTAACTTTAGGTGGACCCGCCATCCTATGGTACAGAAGTCTGGCTCCGGGGAGCATCGGAGGCTTCACACAACTTAAGAAGTCGTTCATTCGACACTTTAAAGGGGCATGCGTTCCCAAAAAGACGATTGGAGAATTAAGACTTATGAAGCAAGAAGATGACGAGCCCCTGAAAAATTTTATTGAAAGATACCACAACATGGTACTGGAAGTCGGAGGATATGAGTCCCTAGAAGCCCTAGAAAGCTTAAAGGGAGCCCTAAAAGTCGGGAGGCTATGGGCTCATCTGAGAATCCAGGACACGCCGGATTATGCCACCGCCCTAGAGGTAGCCCGGAAGTTTGTCTTGGTAGAAAGCGAAGAAAAGATCTCCCGAAGGGGGACGGCCATTCGGGAAAGAACAGCAAGAACAGAGGCTCCCCGACGACTGGACAGGGAATTCAAAAGATTCAATCCAAAACCCAAAGAATTCAAACCGATACCTCGAAGAGAGCAGGAAGGAGGGGTCGTGACCCAGGTGAATCATGTAGTCCGAGAAGAAACATATATTCCCCTAAGCAAACCGCCAGGGCGAATCATCATGGAAATACAGTAAAAAGGCCTCTTGATAGAACCCGGCCTCAGGAGATTCCCCCCAGATAAAAGGAACCAGAAGTCTTACTGCGTACATCATAATCTGAGGGGGCACACAACGGACGAATGCAAGGATCTGCGGGAACATATGGAAGACCTGGCGAGGAATGGATATTTAAATAAATACATTGACCATGAAGTTATGGCGACTAGGCAGAGGACACATAGCACTGACAGAGATTCTAATCGGTAAGGGAAAAACTATAACAAAACTCGGGAGTCAGACGTACTAGAAATGGAACAGGCCCCGGGATTACAAGGTGGTCGGTCGGTATCAAAACAATGCCCACAAATGAGCCAAATATAAGGTTTTTTCTCGAAATTTCCCGCAAAAGAACTGTAAGGAGGACAGTATGTCCCCGAATATGAATAAAACCTTTTTCATCCGCTTTCTTAAAACAAAGTTGAAAGCCATATACAAAAACGGGGGACATACTCGACGCCCACTACAAAAGACAGTTGGCACCAAGGCCGCTTCAATCATCGGCTCGAGGCTGGATTTTGCTCCGCCGAGGACACTTAGTTTTTCAGCTCGGGGTCGGGGGACGTCCCACCGAGTCAGCCCTTGGACTGGGGACGTAACATTCCCCCAGGTCCAAGTGCCTTTCTCAGCTCGGGGTCGGGGTACTTCCCACCGAGTTAGCCCTTTGGACTGGGGACGTAACATTCCCTCAGGTCCAAGTGCCTTTTTCAGCTCGGGGTCGGGGGACGTCCCACCGAGTCAGCCCTTCGGACTGGGGACCTAACATTCCCCCAGAACCAAGTATCTCTCTTGGCTCGGGGTCCTCAGGGACATACTCGATGCATATGATCCGTGAGAAGCATAGCACGGGGAGGGATGATACCCCTGTGGCGATTGCTTACTCCAGTGTTACCGAACATAAGGAGGAATATGCCCTTAAAGTGTCGAACACTCTTTGTTCCTCACTTACCCGATGTAATGGATCCGTGGGAAAGCATAGCACGGGGAATGATGAGGCCCTCGTGACGATTGCTAGCTCCAGTGATGCCGGACCTAAGGAGGAATGTGCCTTAGTATCCCGGACGCTCTTTGATCCATTCATCATTTGGATCCAAGAGAGGCGCATCATGGGGATGCATTGTGCCCCTGTAGTGTGTGCCTGCTCCAGCGCGGTAAGGAGGAGCCCTCGTGCAATACACAGGCTCCACAGTGACCTGGCGTATAGAGGATGTGCCCTTACCATTTAAACGCTCAACTGATCCAAATCTTGGTTCGCCGGGACACTGAGTTGAAAGATTCAGAATTGTGTTTTGGAGGCCTCGGACAGGACGCTGTTTGGAGGCATCCGTGCTGTTGTTTACATTTGTGAAAAGTTTTTTTTGGGACAAGCGCTAAGTCGCCCCCGCCTTATGATTTTATTTTTCAGAGTTTTTGTTTTCGTTTTCCGCTGGTGTGATAGGGGGACGCCCGTGCCGGACTCAGTAGGGCTTCAAAAGGTTGATTCACTTCCCTTCTGGGTAAGTCCCACCTGATTAATCGACTCGGGGCCGGATTTGTTCCCCCGAGGCCACTTGATTAATCGGCTCGGGGCTGGATTTCATTCCGCCGAGGCCGCTTGGTCACTCAGTTCGGGGCTGGATTTCATTCCACCGAGACCTCTGTGTACCACTGGCTCTGGGTCGGGTTACGTCCCACCGAGTCAACACTTTTAGACTGGGGAGGCGTTATTCCCCCAGATCCAAATGCCTTTTTTAGCTCGGGGTCGGGTTACGTCCCACCGAGTCAGCACTTTTGGACTGGGGAGGCGTTATTCCCCCAGATCCAAATGCCTTTTTTAGCTCGGGGTCGGGTTACGTCCCACCGAGTCAGCACTTTTGGACTGGGGAGGCGTTATTCCCCCAGATCCAAATGCCTTTTTTAGCTCGGGGTCGGGTTACGTCCCACCGAGTCAGCCCTTTGGACTGGGGACGTAACATTCCCCCAGGTCCAAGTGCCTTTCTCAGCTCAGGGTCGGGGTACGTCCCACCGAGTCAGCCCTTTGGACTGGGGGCGTAACATTCCCCCAGGTCCAAGTGTCTTTCTCAGCTCGGGGTCGGGGTACGTCCCACCGAGTCAGCCCTTGGGACTGGGGACGTAACATTCCCCCAGGTCCAAGTGCCTTTCTCAGCTCGGGGTCGGGGTACGTCCCACCGAGTCAGCCCTTCGGACTGGGGACATAACATTCCCCCAGGTCCAAGTGCCTTTCTCAGCTCGGGGTCGGGGTACGTCACACTGAGTCAGCCCTTTGGACTGGGGACGTAACATTCCCCCAGGTCCAAGTGCCTTTCTCAGCTCGGGGTCGGGGTACGTCCCACCGAGTCAGCCCTTTGGACTGGTGGCGTAACATTCCCCCAGGTCCAAGTGCCTTTCTCAGCTCGGGGTCGGGGTACGTCCCACCGAGTCAGCCCTTGGGACTGGGGACGTAACATTCCCCCAGGTCCAAGTGCCTTTCTCAGCTCGGGGTCGGGGTACGTCCCACCGAGTCAGCCCTTCGGACTGGGGACATAACATTCCCCCAGGTCCAAGTGCCTTTCTCAGCTCGGGGTCGGGGTACGTCACACTGAGTCAGCCCTTTGGACTGGGGACGTAACATTCCCCCAAGTCCAAGTGCCTTTCTCAGCTCGGGGTCGGGGTACGTCCCACCGAGTCAGCCCTTTGGACTGGTGGCGTAACATTCCCCCAGGTCCAAGTGCCTTTCTCAGCTCGGGGTCGGGGTACGTCCCACCGAGTCAGCCCTTGGGACTGGGGACGTAACATTCCCCCAGGTCCAAGTGCCTTTCTCAGCTCGGGGTCGGGGTACGTCCCACCGAGTCAGCCCTTCGGACTGGGGACATAACATTCCCCCAGGTCCAAGTGCCTTTCTCAGCTCGGGGTCGGGGTACGTCACACTGAGTCAGCCCTTTGTACTGGGGACGTAACATTCCCCCAGGTCCAAGTGCCTTTCTCAGCTCGGGGTCGGGGTACGTCCCACCGAGTCAGCCCTTTGGACTGGTGGCGTAACATTCCCCCAGGTCCAAGTGCCTTTCTCAGCTCAGGGTCGGGGTACGTCCCACCGAGTCAGCCCTTGGGACTGGGGACGTAACATTCCCCCAGGTCCAAGTGCCTTTCTCAGCTCAGGGTCGGGGTACGTCCCACCGAGTCAGCCCTTCGGACTGGGGACGTAACATTCCCCCAGGTCCAAGTGCCTTTCTCAGCTCGGGGTCGGGGTACGTCCCACCGAGTCAACCCTTCAGACTTGGGACGTAACATTCCCTCATGTCCAAGTGCCTTTCTCAGCTCGGGGTCGGATTATGTCCCCCCAGTTTATATTCTCCCCACAAAGAGGTCTCAAACATTCGAAGGGAAACATAAAAAAAAAAAAAAAAAAAAAAAAAAAAAAAAGAGAGAGAGAAAGAAAGCACATATATATATATATATATTCAAAAATAATAATAAAAGTGTTATTACAAAAAAAAAGACAAGTATACACAGGGCCCCGCCCGGGTTACCCCTTCTTTAAACAGCCCGCGCAGGGGCAGAAAATTCTTCCTCGACTGACTCAGACGATTGAGGGATCGACTCGGTCTCAAGAACGAGAACAGCAGCTTCAAACTCGGCGACATGGGAGACCTCTACTTCAAGAATGGGAGGTGGAATCTCAGGGTAGCCTTCGCCAGGAGCAGGAACCTCAGGTCGGCTTTCTTGGGAAACCTGGGAGACCGGGGCAACGGAAATCGGGTCGGGATCCATCACCTCCTCGGAAGAAGGGGGAGCCACTTCTGGAACTCCTCCTCAGAGATCTCCCATTTGCAGAAGTGAATGGCCGCATGGATAGGCCCCATATCCAGGTCGGGCAGTACCATCGGGATGATCTCAGCACAGTCCCCGACCCCTTCAAGTCAGATCGCGTCTCTTTAGGCCTCCAGCTCAGCTTCCTTCCTCTTCAACTCGTCCCGAGCCCATACCAGCTCTTCATCCTTGGCCCTCAGCTTGGACTCAACGCTGCACACTTCCACCTGCAGGATCATGTTGTCGGCCCGGGAAGCCTCCAAGTCCTTCTTGGCAGCATCAGTATTTTTTCTCTCCAAAGAAGCGACGGCCCTGAGAGCTTTATTTGTGGTATGGGCCTCAACAGCAGCCAGCTCCAGATTTTTTATATTCTCTTCTTTCCGGGCCAGCTCGGCCTCCATTTCACTGAGCCGGTTCTGGAGCCTCTGTGCCTGGCCGCCTTCAGACAAAAGGCTTATGAACAGGTCCTTATTTTTGGCCGCCAAATAATTTGCCTGCCGAAAAGAAAAAGAAGTCAGTTGCAAACTAAGTCTGAAAGACACCTCGGATGAAGAAAAGAAGAAAAAGAAATAACATGAGCCAACTGAGAACACAACTTTGCGACCACCTCCTCAGTTGAAAGGTCCTCAAACCTCGGAATCTTCTCAGGAGGTACAGCCCCGGCCAGCTCATTGAAGGCCGGTACCAAATGGGAAGTATCCTCCCTGATATTTTTCCCAAGGTCATCAACCCCGAGAACCACAGCACCCTTCAGTTTCTTAGAAGGACCCTCCTGTCGAGCTGAAGTTTCTCTGCTCGGTGCCTCCTCCTCCTCCAATTCCCGCCTCAACTGAGTATCCACAGCTCCAAACCGACGTTTCCTCCTCCTGGAAAGTCTTAGAGGGCTATCAGGACGGGTAACAGCCATTGGGGACACCCGGGGAGATGAAGATGGACATTGAGAGCTCGGCCGTTCTACCCCCGCGGTCACTTTTCTATCCTCAGAAGATTCAGGCCGTTTCCGAGAAGTACCAGCTCCATCTGGACTAGCTTTCTTCGCGGCACCGGTCAACCGCTCGAGGTACTTTGGTCTCTTCGACATACCTACAAAAAAAGCAAGGACAAAAACAAAGGTTCAGAACCGAGAGCATACAAAATTAAAAAAGAAGAAGAGATACAACATCAAAAGGGGAGTTGGCTAGAAAATCAACAAGCATCTACCTATCCGACCCGAGACCTTAGGAGGAACGGTCCGAACAAGTCCCGACTCAAAAAATGCCGCATCATTTACCAACTCCCTCCAATGAGCGGCATACCGCCGAGCCCAGAATACCCGCTTCCGGACCTGATGGGAAACTTTGGGTGCATCCCTCCAACAGGCTAGGAAGAATAGAAGAAAAGGGGTAAGAATCCAAACAAAAAAGAACTAAGGGAAGAAAAACTAAAAGTTAGTATCCTAACCTCCCGCCCTAAAGATGTCCGGGACCAAGATCTCCCATTCATCCGACCTCAGGGTCCGTCCCCAATCTCCAGTGGCCCAGAACCAAAGATCCTTAAAATTCTTATTGGAGTCATGGAGTTTTTGGACGACGTTTGACGAGCTGTCGTAAGCTGAAAGATAGTACCAACCGTGGTGAGTCTTCGGGTTGGCCTTCAACCGATACAACCTCTTCACTTCTTCAAAAGAAGGTTCGCCACACCCCGCCCGATGCCAAGCTACATACAGCCCGGCCAAAATCCTCCAACTGTTTAGACTTAGTTGACAGGGGGCGATCTCCATCTCGGCCAGCATCCAGGCAAAGTAGGGTTGAATTGGCAACCGGAGCCCGCACTCAAAGAAAGCTGGAAGAAGGGCCACCGAACCTTCATCAGGTTGACTAGCACGATCCATTGGTCCAGGGACTTCAAGAGCGATATCTATCGGAATATCATATCGCTGTCGAAGCAGTGCGAGGTCATCTTCAGTTATCTTAGAATGACGGTTCATATCCAGAGCCGAGGAGCCAAGATCAACGGGCTCTGGATCCTTCCGAGGAACCATTTGATGGTAAGAATCTTGTTCGATCTCAGAAGGAGTGGGGGTAGTATCAAGGTCTTCTACGCTGGGTGCTCCCGAACCAGAGGAAAGCTCTTCAGCAATAGGGGCCAAGGGTTCAGCAGGGTTTTCAAGGGGAGAACTGTCGTTAGACATCCTAGACGTCCGGAAAACAAAAAGGAAGGGGAAGTCAGTCTATAGCTAAAACTCTAAAACTACTCAGGGATTCCGAGAATGCTAAGCGGGTGGGTTCTAAAATGCCCTAACAAAATCAGACAAGCCATAAGTCACTCCCTAGCAACATCAAAACTAACAAAGGATTCACAGCACACAAAAAGAGAAGAGGTCGTTCAGAGAACTTACTTGTTCCTTTCAGAAAAATTGAAGATTGCACAGCACGGTTTGCTCGTCCCCAAAAATTTGCAGGTCACAGTGGAGAGAGAAAAGAAAAACTCACGGCTGGAAGAAACTCTGGGAGTACTGAGTCAAGTGAGTCACGGTTGAAACGTTCACAAGAGAAATTTGCCAAAAAGACTACACAGTAAACGCCTCGTCCTCTTATAGTCATGAGTAGGACGCTCATGGCCGTTAGATCGAGAAAAGAAGTCCGGATGGATGCCAAATGTCAAAAGCGGAAGAGGCCTTCCAAGATCAAACGAATGGTTAAAGATCAAAACGCCTCTACACGGTCGATTCACTTTCCCTTTTGGCGGGAATCCGACGGATGATCGACAAGTGTCAAAATTAGGAAAAACCCTAAAAGATGATTTGATGGGCATTTAAATAGACGTGACTGTTGCGCGTCTCAAGAAAAGGTGCTTGAAGAGAGGCGACGAAAATTTCAATTCAACTCCGGGTCGACCACTAGCAAGGCGATCAGCACACCATCTTTTATATAGTTCCCGGCACCAACTTGCATACTCTTTGGAACCGAGAACTAGGGGACAGATGTTGATGGTGTTTTCAGGCACTATGTTATTTAAGGAGTACGGCATGGGTAAAAAGGGTAATTCCCTTCTTGGATGATATCATTAATTCCGACCCGACCCATAAAAAGTCAGCAGCAAGGGCCCGAACGCTTTACAATAAAAGACCGACCACAACAGGAAGAGACCGATCACTTCATAATCGGTAACCGATCACTTGAGTTCAGGATGACCGGTCACTTATCAGGTCGACAGCAGCACCCCCAGTACAAAAGACTATTATGACCAACCACATGAAGACCGACCTCGTGAAAACCGAGCATAGGGCAAGACATGTTCGGGAAGATAAGACATTCTATCCATACAAGATAAGATAATAAATTATCCTATTTTCATAAAGAGAACTGATGAGTCAGTATCCTAAAAGGATAAAAGAAGTGAATGTAGTTTTAAAAGTAGGAATCCTGATAGGAAAAGGAAACCATCTCCAACTGGGAATTTTTGTACAAATAGGAATCTGATTTCTTCACCATTATAAATAAGAGGGGTAGTGAGTGTAAAGGAAACCAATAGGAAGATCAGAATCACCAAGCTCTGACTTGTAAAACACAAAGAACGGTCTGAGAAGCGCATTTGAATAATAAAAAGTATCATCCTTTTTGTGCCCGTGGACATAGGTCGGACCAAGATCCGCCGAACCACGTTAAATCTCCTTGTCGATTGACGTATTATTTGTCTTTTGCTAAGTTTGCCTTTGGTCCCCCATAACCAAACAAATTCACTATTGAGGGAGGATTGTCTCGGGAGTAATATTCCCATATTGCTATGGGAACACAGGAAATCTGGGGCGACGCATGCTGTCCCGGGCTCGCGGCCCAGGTGGGAGTACGGAGTAGCCACGGGGGACTAAACCGGAGAGTAATGGAGTCGCCACCGGTGTGAACCGGGAAAATGAGATTTAAGGCCGCACTCACCCCTCGCAAGGGAAGACCTCAAACCGTTGGGTTCGGAATGGTCCCTTACTTATGTCACTTGTAATAAAAGGATTTATATAATAATTTAACCAGGCTTAAATAACATTTATTTCCAAAAATATCATGCTTCTAAATTCATATGCATACATCAACAAGTTCATCACAACATGCAACATCACATGGCAATCTCATGAACATATTTCAATCCTATGATATGGAAAACTAAGAACAACATAATCATGCTTGAGTACTATCTCATGAACCTATTAACCAAATAACATGCTAACAGCCTAATCATGCTTGAATACAATCCCGAGAACACTTAGAATGGATAAATGCAGGGATACAAATAATATGGTTGGCTATATAACACAAGAAAGATCAACCAAGAGGCAATTATGCATGAATATGATAAGACAGACTCAGTTCAGTGTGTGCGCGTTCGTGTAGCGTTCGTAAACGCGTTCGAACAAAAATGAAACAGAATGCTCACGTTCGAGTAGCGTTCGTAAACGCGTTCGAACGGAAATGAAACAGAATGCTCGCGTTCGTATGGCGTTTGATAACGCGTTCGAACGGAAATGAAACAGAATGCTCACGTTCGTATGGCGTTCGTAAACGCGTTCGAACGGAAATGAGACCTGATGCATGATAAGGCAAAAATGTATGCGCGTTCGAGTTGCGTTCGTAAACGCGTTCGAACGGGAACAGACCTGATGCATGAAATGGGACACAATACATAAACAACAAAATAAAGGGGCGCGGCGAAGTACTGCCGTAAAGGTGGCCTTTTGGGGCTCTTGATCTCTCAAAGAGATGACCTTTAGACCAACATACTAAGCCCATGCGCGTCACATCACATCATGCATACAAACATAAAGACAATCATATTATTCTAAGTATGTCCGATTGAAAGTGTCTTGCATCCAACCGAACACACATCAACCGGCGCGGCAAAGCATCGTGGTAAAGGGGTTTAACCCCTCCCCATAGGGGATCTTTCATTCCACTTACTAAGCTCATGCGCTCGATTGAGTCATGCATAAATAAGCAACATGCAGAATTTAAGTGACGAAAAATAAATAAATAAAGGCAACACAAAACAAGAGAAGGTGCCGTTTACTCAAGTGGTACGTGGAGTTGTATCCCAAGTACAGACCGCACTACCGTCCATTCGGATTCGGCTACGGAATTTACGTCTGGGTTTCCATCCTATATACCACAAGAGACGACATTCTTCCATTTCATTCAAGCCACAACATGCATCCATAAACGACTCTCATGCGAATAGAATTCAATAATAATAAAAAAACGAATATAAACTAATAAAAAGGTACCCTCAGGTCTAACCTTTTAAATCACCTCTCGGATGTACGGTACACGATCGTCGGAAGGGTGGATGCTCCGCAACTCTCCCGGTTCACTGGTTCACTGTTCTCGTTCGTTGTCTTACTGTTTTGAGTCCGTTTTGCTGCTGTTTCCTTGTGGTTTCGCTGCCGTTTCCTCTTTATCTTTTGCTTACTGTTTTTGGGTGTGTTCTTCCTGTAATTTTCTTGTGTGTTGTGTATGGGCTAGGGACTAGGGTTGAGAAGGTTGGTGAAGGGTTCTTTTTATAGGCAAAGGGTTGGGCTTGACAAGGAAATGGATTTGGCTAATTAAAGAGGGATTTGATTTGGTTTGGTTAAGGGAAGTCAAAGATTGAGGGGGGGACAAATCTTGGCTAGATAGGGAAGGTTAAATATTTGATTGGCTTGGTTTAGGAATACAATATTTTAAGTTAGGAATAATATATTGATTGATTGATTTTAACTTGGTATGATTATATTTGATTTAGTATGTGATTTGTTTAATTTAGGCATGATTTTAATTTAAGTTGGTAATTGTTTATTTTATGTTTGGTATATGTTTTATTTAATTATTAATTAATTTAATTATTATCTTATTTAGTTAATGTTTTAATTAATATTTATTTATTTAAATTGGGATGTGTTTCATGGGCTTTGGGGGGCTAATTGGGCTGGATGTGAGGCTAGCAGCAAAACCAGAATTACCGACACCGTTCGAACGCTTCCTCGAACGCGGCACGAACGCCCGCAATCCGTTTGACGTTCGAACGTAAACACGAACGCAGCACTAACGAAAACAGTGAACCTTATTTATTCTGAATTTCCCCTTCCGATGTCCGTTTCCCGTGACCTCCGTGACTTAAAAGGTAGTGTCTCCAAAATGAGACTCATCATAGGGACTTATGTGTAAAAATGCAGTGCCTACAATTGCCCTGAGACCAAAACCAGCCGTCAACACTTTTACTTTTGGTTTCACGTTTTATGGTTACGATTTCAGGTTTAACATTCTCATTTGCAAGTTATTGATAAAATATATTGAATGAGAATAAATTTCCTAATTACAATATTACTATGCACTATCAATTAAGTTATAAGGTATTACATAAAATTAAGTCATTAATGGCATCACACATTGGGATTTACTTATAGCTACTAGTACTAGACCAAGTCACGGTTCCGGTTCGAAACCGAAATAAAATCGGAACCGAACCGGATGGAACCGTAAGGTTACGGTTCCAAAACCAGAACTGAATCAAACCCTCAAAGGGTTCGGTTACGGTTCCACAAAATTTGGAACTGTAACCTTAAGATTCGGTTTGGTTCCGAACATGAATCGAACCAATTTTTTTTCCCCTTAAAAAATAGAGAACTGAACCGGAACTTAACCGAATTTTTCGGTTCGGTTCCGGTTCGGTTCGGTTCTGCGGTTCCAAAAAGCTGGAACTGGAACCGAACGGATTTTGAACCGATTTGGTTACGGTTCCAGCAAACTGAAATCGTAGAACCGAACTAACCGAACCACACTGTGGCCACCTCTAGCTACTACTTAGAATATTCAAATTGGTAGTAAATATGTCACACATGTATATTATATTTACCTAATACTTAACAACAATGATAATATCTCAATAAATAATATAATAACATGTAAGTTCTTGATGATAATCATATACATAAACATTAGAATCTAAAATTGATTTATGTTTACCATATTATCTTGAATTCGATTTATTATAATCGTAATTATATAAATTAATTTCTTTATATGACTTATTGCAATTCCTAATATTATTTTTTATTAAATAGAATCAATCTAAAGTCATTTATCATTACCATATATGCTTGAATGTGATTAACTAAACAATCGTAGTACTCACTACTCAACATTTTATAACTCAATATATTTAAATGAATTATTTAATTATTGTTGATGGCTATTTCTTGTTACAAAGGCAATATAGGAAATTAACTCATTGATCAAACCTCCCCCAATAATGAATTTATTTGGTTAATTAGTAGGGAACCAAAGCAAACTTAACAGACAATCAAGATAAACACATAGTTTATGTGTTTCGATGGAGAGTGGCTTCAACCTACATTATCGGAAGAAATAGGGTGTATTTTATTGCTGTTCGGGGTCAAGACTGACCCGAGCTGTAATAGAAAAATGATCTATCTCAATGATAATACACATCGGGTCCTACATTAACCCGATACAAATCACTCACTTGGTCAGGTAACCAACTGATTTCTCTATCTATCACTAGTTTTTAAACTCTTAACTCTTTACAAGTTATGCGATGCGAAATTTACTAACCATTCAATCTGAATCTTCAACCTCTATATAGGCTTCCAAATTCACTATTTTCACCGCCAATGATGTCAGCCCATGTCATTTTACTATCATTGCCATTGCAAATCTCCTCAACTACCATTAAATGTGCCAATCAGAATAACCCATTTCATTGTCACTGCACCGTCCTCTGGCGGCCTATGGAGGCTCTTCTGCCACTGCACTAGCCTATGGCGGCTAATAGGGCTACTTCAAGTTAGAACTATTGTTTTTCCCACAGTCATCATTAGGCTACTAAAAGCTTATCCTTTCAATTAAAGCATACGTCACAACGAGGTAAATGATATGATAAAAGCCTTCCTTCATCACTCTCAATCAGGTCGGTATTCCATTGTCAAAAAACCTCTCGGATCGGGTTTTACCAAATTCTTAGAAAAAAAACCCAAAACAATATCCTCCAAGTGATCGGGTCGGTATCTCAACTTACTTTATTACCAACAAGTTTTGTCTTTAGGAGAACCCATCTACACCATGAGATCGGGTTCCTCCATCAAATCCCTTCTGCCTCTCCAGACCCTTACGCATTTATCATCTATTTTTAACCAAGTACCTCCAGGGTAAAATACCACCATCAATAATTAATGTATTATTATTTACTAATAGCATGAGTTTTTCTTCCCCATGATTTAATTAATGGGTTAGGCCTAACACTTTTCACCATTCTAAACCGATTCTCACAAGCTCAGCTGTCACTAGCATTATAATTTGCAAGTTAATGGTTAAGTGCATTAAGCTAGAATAAATTTCAAAGTTAACAAGTGTATTAAATATAAATGTTAGCATTAATTTTATAATTATAATATTGTCAAGTACCATCAATTAAATTATCACATGAGGTTGACAATATATAAACATAGAGTTAAACAATGCATAGAAATCTAAAAATCATTTATAATCATCAAAATTTATTTATGATTTTTTATATTTACTTATAATTATAAAAATACTTTAAAAAAATATTTTCTATTGGAATTAAACATGGAGATTGAAGTTTCTTGATATTTATTTAGATATATATATATATATATATATATATATAATATATATATATATATATATATATATATATATATATATATATATATATATATTTTATATTTACTTATAATTCTAAAACTGCTTAATTTTTTTTAATTAATATGGAATATAACACTCCAGCCTCTCCTATTCTATTTTGTCAATCTCCACTAATAAATTGCTTCCCTCAATGAGTAATTGTAAAATTCATAACAAATAACAAGCTCTCAGTTCGCATTCTTCTATTCCATAAGCACAAAAAATTATCAACAAACCACAAAAATAACATAACAAATTCCACACAAGCAAATCCTTGGCAAATTTGAACATATAACTTAATACATATATTGACGGTTATTTTTCGTTCCAATGGTGATTTGGGAATTCAACCTCTCGAACAAACCTCCCTCAAGCAGTGAATTTGTTTGGTTAGTTGGGAACCAAATCAAACTTAGCAAGCAGACAAGAAATCATAAAGAAAACAAGAAATTAACGTGGTTCGGCGGAGAGTGGCTCCAACCTACATCCACGAGAGTAAAGAAGGGGAATTTTATTACTTGCTCAGGTCAAAACCGACCTACTTTTTCTCTCTCTATAACTAAGCTTTTAGATCTCTCTTTATAAGTGGTGAAATATCAAAATTGCTAACCTTTAAATTTATGGCTTCAACCCCTTTATATATGCTTTCAAACTTACTGTTCCACCAGTCCATGATGTCAGTTTGCGTACCCTATCATCATTGCCCATGCTCTTTTTTCCCTAATCACTCTACAAACAGTAGCTGTGATCTCTGACTCAACCACCATCTGCCAGTAAAAACCTATCAATCATACCCTTTGTCCATTGCCACATGTTTTGCCAACATGACAGCCTACCACTCAACCACTTCTCCATTGTTTCGTCTATCAAAGTCTCTTCCCAAAGAAATCCGCTGACTTACTCCTGTCACCTCAGTTCTTCTAAAAGCTCAAACTTTCATGTAAGGCATACGTCATATATTTGTGGGTACAAGATACTGCGCCCTCATCCTTGGTCCCCTGGTCGGCGTGCCGAGGTGAATGGTGTCGAGTCAACTATTCCTTATTTCTCTAATAGGTCGGGTCGGTAGCCACATAACAACTCGGGTCGGCTTCCACGTGTATTCAAATGCTGTTGAATCTGATACATTTCCTATAGGTCGGGTCGATAGTGTTGAAGACAACAACACTGCTAGAAGTTGAAAACATCAAGAAGCTCACATGCTGCATGAAGACAAAGGGCACCGAAAGCATGCACAGCATGCATGCACCGACGCCAACTACAAAAACGCGTAACGCGTTTTGGCCAAGACGTGTGCCACTGTTCACACGTCTTTAGGCACTATAAATTTGAGCATTCTGATCAATTGTAAGCATCCCAAATGTGAGAATAATAGAGAGTAAAGTGTTTGAGAGTTTTTTGTAAAGTTTGGAGTGCAAGCTTTGTAATTCTTTGTTTAGTGAGAAATAAAGAAGAGTTTTCTCTCAATTCACCTCTATTAGTGTGTGTTTCATCATAACAAGTGGTATCAGGAGCTAAGGTTCCACGGTGGGATCCCGAAACTCAGAAACAGAGGTTCGGTTCGGAAAATCGATTCCGACGAAAGTTGTCAAAAATCGGTTTTGAGCATACCATCGGAATTTGCACGACGAGACGAGCACGGTGGTATTTCTCGGCGATCAAACGAAGCCCGGACGAAGCCTCACGCGCCCCACGCGCCGATCAGAAGCTTCTTCACGCGCCAGACGCGCAACACGCGCTCCCACTCTCTGCTGAAGGTTGAAGACGCTGATGTCAGCGCCACATTAGCGACAAGTCAGCACCCAGTCGGCTGCCACATCAGCCTGTCATGCACAGTCAGCAGCCCAGTCAGCAGGACACGTCATCAACCTAGTCAGCAGCCACGTGTCATCCAGTCAGCGCCACGTCAGCGCCACTGTCTGCCACGTCAACAACCTGCCACGTCAACAAAATTTAGTAAATTTCAGATAGGTCCTGAACTTTCTGGAAATTATATTTTAGTCCCTAAATTTTTCCGTAATTGCATTTTGGCCCCTGAACTTTTAGAAATTATATTTTGACCCATGTAATTTCTGAAATTTGTAATTTGGTCCCTGAGTCAGATTTTGACAAACGAAGTGTCATTTCCATCATTTTTTACCATTCCGGACGCAAGGGTGAGGTCCGTTTTTTGAAATACTGCTTAGAATTTTTATAATAGATGGGGGAGTCGGAAAAATGATTTTGTTGACTATTACTAATTATTTCACATAGAGAGGAAGGATGGAAGACCTTCTATATGTGAAAGATTATGATGGGTTGGTATTTCTGGAGGAGAAACCAGAAGAAATGTCCGAAGCAAGGTGGAACAATCTTTACCAGAAAACATGCAGTACTATTTGTCAGTGGATCGACGACAGTATCGTGAACCATGTTAGTAAAGATACAAATGCACGTGTCTTATGGAGAAAGCTGGAGGAGCTTTTTCTAGCAAAGACTAGCAACAACAAGTTGTATTACATCAAGAAGATGATGGGGTTGAAATACCAGGAAGGTACAGCTGTGACGGACCACATCAATGATTTCCTCGGAACAATGAAAGAATTGTCTGGATTGGGCATAGACTTCGAAGATTAGGTAATGACTTAATACTCCTTAATACGTTACCACAATCTTGGGAAACGTTCAGATCTACGGTGATAAATTCAGCCGCAGATGGGAAAGAAACCAGAATCTTCGAGGAAGAAAAGAGGACGAGAATGTAGGAGTCAGCATCAGCCTCAACCTCAGAAGCTTTAGTGACAGAGAAGAACACCAGAAGGGGGAGAAGTAAAAGCCGAGGCCCAGGTAAATTAGACAAGAACCGGAGGAAATCAAGAACAAAGGAAATAGAATGTTTCCACTGCAAAAAGAAAAGTCATATGAAGAGGGATTGCTACAAACTGAAGAACGAGCAGTCCATGAGAGATGATGACTTTAACCAAGAAAGAGTTGCTACTACCATCGACAAAACCTCCAAAGAATTCTGCATTATATACGAAGAAGATGTTGTGAATCTTGCTAGCCACGAGACCAGTTGGGTGATAGATAGTGGCGCCTCCATACACGCCACATCTCGCAGAGACTTCTTTTCATCTCACACACCATGAGACTACGGTGCTATAAGGATGAGAATGACGGCCAGTCCAAAGCCGTCGGTATTGGAGATATCTGCCTTGAAATAGACAACGGGACAAGGCTAGTGTTGATGAGAGTCAAGCACATCCCAGACATCCGGTTAAACCTGATCTCAACATGCAAGCTGGATGATGAAGATTTCTGCAACACCTTTAGTGATGGAACCTGGAAGCTCACTAAAGGATCAATGGTGGTGGCACGAGGTAATGAAGACTCAAATCTGTATTTGATGCATGCTAAGCTTTCCAATAGTAGCATAAATACAGTCAACAGTAATGAAGCAGCCGAGCTATGGCATAAAAAACTCGGTCACATTAGTCAAACGGGGATGAAAATACTACGCATGCGAAATGTTCTTCCCGAATTGAAGAACTCACACTTACGAAATGGTGAACACTACATGGTTGGAAAGCAGAACTGAGTGTCCTTCTAGAGCTCCTCAGCGGAAACCAGAGGTACTTGATCTCATACATTCAGATGTTTGTGGTCTGATGCCGACGAGAATACTTGGTGGATCATTTTACTTTGTGACATTCATAGACGACCATTCAAGGAAGACATGGGCATACACCTTGAAGAGAAAAGATCACGTGTTGGGAGTGTTCAAGGAGTTTCACGCCCTGGTGGAGAGAGAAATCGGTAAGAAACTCAAATGCATCAGAACAGATAACGGTGGAGAATACAGAGGTCCGTTTGATCAGTACTGCAAGACGTAAGGAATCAGACATCAAACGACACCTCCGAAGACACCTCAACTGAATGGCCTAGTTGAGAGGATGAACAAAACCTTGTGCGAAAGGGTCAGAAGCTTACTTTCACAAGCCAAGCTACCGAAGACATTCTGGGGGGAGGCACTCAACACAACCAGACATGTTTTGAACATGTCCCCAGCAGTCGCACTAAAAGGTAATGTTCCTAACCAAGTTTGGACAGGTAAAGAAGTGTCATACGAACATTTACATGTCTTTGGGTGCAAAGCTTTTGTACACATCCCAAAGGATGAGAGATCCAAGCTTGATGCAAAGACGCGACAATGTGTCTTTATTGGCTATGGTCAGGATGATTTCAGCTAGACTGTATGATCCTGTGGAGAAGAAGATTGTCAGGAGCTTAGATGTTGTCTTCGTTGAAGACCAGACTATAGAAGATATCCGGAAGGAATTGGAGACGATGCCCTAACAATACAAAGATGTGAATCCAGAACCTCATACACCGGTGCCAGTACGAGTTGAAGATGAGGTTCCCAGATATGAGGGTACATGTGATGAAGCTCCCAGAGATGATGATCATGATCAACCACCAGTACCAGAAACTACACCAACAGTTCCACAGAGAAGGTCTGACAGAGAGAGGAGACCTTCAACTAGATACTCTACATATGAGTATGTACTGCTTACTGACGGGGGAGAACCCGAGAGCTACAAGGAGGCTGTGGAAACGGAGGACAAGGAAAAGTGGGAGGAAGCCATGCAAGACGAGATGAAATCTTTGCATGATAATCACACTTTCGAGTTGGTGAAATTACCAAGAGGCAAACGGGCTTTGAAGAAAAATGGGTGTATAGGGTGAAGCAATAGGAGCACACTTCACAACCCCGATACAAAGCCAGACTAGTCGTCAAGGGATTCAATCAGAGGAAAGGCATTGACTTTGATGAAATCTTCTCTCTAGTTGTGAAGATGTCATCCATCACAGTGGTACTCAGCTTAGCAACAGGCCTCAACTTGAAAGTTGAGCAGATGGATGTCAAGACCGCATTTCTTCACGGGGATCTGGAAGAAGAAATCTATATGGAGCAACCAGAAGGCTTCAGAGTCAGAGGAAAAGAGGACTATGTGTGCAGACTCAGGAAAAGCCTTTATGGTTTGAAACAGGCACCGAGATAGTGGTACGTGAAGTTTGAGTCAGTTATGGGGGAGCAGAGATACAAGAAGGCCACTTCAGACCATTGTGTGTTCATTCAGAAATTTTCTGATGATGACTTTATCATCTTACTGTTATACGTAGATGATATGTTGATAGTTGGCCGGAATCAATTGAGGATTGATAATTTGAAGCAGCAACTGAGTAAGTCTTTTGAGATGAAAAACTTGGTGCCAGCTAAACAGATTCTTGGCATCAGGATCGGCCGTGATCGGAAAGCCAGGAAATTATACTTGTCACAGGAGGAGTACATCGATAAAGTACTTCAGAGATTCTAGATGGACAAAGCTAAAGCGGTTAGCACTCCTCTTGCTACCCACTTTAGATTGAGTACACAACAGAGTCCCTCTATTGAGATAGAGAATGAGGAAATGAAACAGGTTCCATACACCTCAGCAGTAGGAAGTCTCATGTATGTCATGGTGTGCACGAGGCCAGACTTAGCACACGCAGTTGGATTGGTAAGCCGGTTTATGTCAAACCCAGGATGAGAACACTGGAATGCCATCAAATTGATTATGCGGTATCTACGAGGCACATCCAAAAAGAGACTATGTTTTGGAAGCAACAAGCCAGTGTTGATGGGCTACATCGATTCAGATATGGCAAGAGATGTGGATACCCGAAAGTCTACTTTGGGATATCTGATTACTCTCTCAGGGGGAGCTGTGGCATGGCAGTCAAGGTTGCAGAGATGTGTTGCACTTTCTACAACAGAGGCAGAATTCATTGCAATTACAGAAGCTTGCAAGGAATTATTGTGGATGAAGACTTTAGTCCAAGAATTGGGTTTCAAGCAGGAGAAGTACACTTTGTACTGTGATAGCCATAGTGCTATCTACCTTGGTAAAAACTCTACATTTCACTCGAAGTCAAAACATATCGATGTGAGGTATCACTGGATACAGGACATCCTGAGCTCAAAGTTGTTAGAACTCAGGAAAATTCACACTGATGACAACGGTGCTGATATGGTCACCAAGGTTTTACCGAAGGAGAAGCTTGAAATCTGTCGTGCCATAGCCGGGATGCCAAAACTTTTCACATAGTCAGAGTGGGGAGATTCAGAGAACTACTATTGGCTTGATCCCAACTCAGGGTACGTAGGCAGTCATACAGATGCAGCCAGGGGTGGATCCTTTTGAGGATCCGATTTGGATAATTGATGATCGGCTCAGATTTTGGGGAAATCTTCACCAAGGTGGAGATTTGTTGAAGACAGCAACACTGTTAGAAGTTGAAAACAACAAGCAGCTCACATGCTGCATGAAGACAAAGGGCACCGAAAACATGCACAACATGCATGCACCGATGCCAACTACAAAAACGCGTAACGCGTTTTGGCCAAGACATGTGCCACTGTTCACACGTCCTTGGACACTATAAATTTGAGCATTCTGATCAATTGTAAGCATCCCAAATGTGAGAATAATAGAGAGTAAAGTGTTTGAGAGTTTTTTTGTAAAATTTGGAGTGCAAGCTTTGTAATTCTTTGTTTAGTGAGAAATAAAGAAGAGTTTTCTCTCAATTCACCTCTATTAATGTGTGTTTCATCACAACATGTAGCCCAATCCTAGCTTCGTCAACTGGATCTTCCTCAGGTGTTCCTCTAGACTTCGGGCTCAGACCCCCTATGTCTGACCTCTTCTCCTCGAGGAACTTGGACCTTCATGACCTACCAAGTGCAAATCACATTCTACCCTTCCTAGGCTTCAAGCTTCCCCGGGGTGAAAAACCACGATCAACAACATACTTTGACTTTATTGAACAAAAGTTACTGTGGCCCCTAGGTCATGGTCATTTGATTCAATGGCAATATTTGGGTGTGCTTATGAACTAGATAACTTCCTTTAATCACTATCTTTTTGGTGAAAAGGAAAACTTGAGAGACATCTACGTAGTATAAGCAATGATATATTTGATTGCCTCACCCAATAGAAATAAAGAACTATGTGTTAGATAGTAATTGATTTGGAACCTATCTATTCATTATATTTTAGAATGATCGGCCCCATTTGAATTATGAAATAGTAATTATGAAATCTTTTCCACTATAAATCCATCGTTAAGAGGGTTGAAAATAATTGAATAAAATTAAAAATATTGAGTGGAAGGAATATCATAATATTAAAAAACCATGATATTATGAACATTAATGTGAACATCAATTCTTAACATTAAATTTCTTATATGTATAGATGAGATAACTAGGGGTGCATTAATCGATTTTAACCGATTAACCGAACCGTTCCGACTCATTTTTTTTATTACGGTTCGGTTAATTCGGTTATTGTTGTTAAAATTTTTAACTTTTTCGGTTATTTGATTCAGTTACGGTTATGAGATTCGTATAACCGAATCGACCGATTAACCAAAATTAAACCATATATATATATTAGCTCGTGCGAATCCTTTAATTTTTTAGAGTTAAGATAGTCTGTATGTAAACTCTCAATTGGTTGTAGTTATATTGATTTGATTATACTACCCGAAAATAAAATTGATAAAATTCAAATGACAAGCTGCATTAACAATTTGGTTTGGACTCTTTTTAATTTCTCTCAAGAATTTAAAGGTAAAAATACATAAAGTTTCAAATGTGTAGATTTTGCATCGTGGTCGATTCGTGACCCTTAAAATTTCTAACATGGCAGGTTTGGAAGGAAATCTGTGGTCGTGACAATCATCGAGGGTTTAAAAAATATTTCTCTCACATGTAATTAAATATAGATATATTTAATCAAATGTTAGTTAGAATCGGATATGTGATCGAATTAGTGATCCAAAAAATTTAATGCGTCAGTGGTCCGACTGGTTGAAACGTTCCGAAAAAATCGGTAGAACCGACCTATAAAAAAATATTAAATTTTAATTTATTGGATTGGTTAATAACCGAATTAACCATAACCGACCGAAATATAATGGTTAATTGGTTAATGGTTATGTGTCATAAATTGGTTAAATCGGTCACACTTTTATTTAATCGAAAATTTCGATTATGGTTAAAAAATCAAGGATTAACCGACCGAACCGACCGATGCACACCCCTAAAGATAACTTTAATCAATCTATTAAAAAATGACTAGCAAGATATCACTCAATTCAGTCTTTGATAACAAGTTTTTAGGAGAAAATTACATACTCGACCAGAAGAATATTTTTTGAGTTCCTGGTATCAATTCATAAACTTGTTGATGCCAAGAACTAGGGGACATATCGACGAAGGAAACTTTTTACTTGAAGAAGACGATTTTTTTAATTAAAAGATAGTAAGTAAGAATCAACGAATCAAATTCATATCGAATACTAAACTAATCGAATCAGAATATGTCAAATTCGAATTCGATTCGTTTATTAAACGAATCTTAATATTATGATTCAGATTCGATTCGTTTAACAAACGAATATTCGTATTCGATTCATTTATTTATTTAAACAAATTAAATCGAATCGAATCAATCGTTTAAATTAGGTTAAGATGTTTTATATAGTTAATTTTGAGGATTTGTTTTACAAGTATTTAGTTACTAAAAATAATTTCTTTATTAACATTTTTGTTCTAAAATTTTAAGGGTAAATTTGAAATATAACAAAACGGATATTAAACAAATTCGATTAGTTTATGATTTGTTTAATAAACGAATTTTAAATGAATCGTTTATTATACGAATCGAGTTAAATTAACCAATTTATTAAATGAATTAATTTTTCCAAACTCATATTCGCTTTAAAACGAATCGAACAAATAAACAAATCCTAATCAAAATTACCACCCTATGTACGACATATGAGTAATAAACTTGACACGTGTGATGTGGGAGCATACGGGCACTTTTTTTTTTTAATATAAAAAAAAAAATGTTCTTTTTAGTGCGGGGGAGAATTTATTTGGGCCATGGGACTTGAAAGACATAATTATTTGGATGTTATTTCCTCTTGGTGAAAGATCAGGATTTATCTGTGAATTTATCTATTGTGGGCTCACATGGATCCTACTAAGACCAGGATCAAGAGTGTATTATCAGTCAAACTGCAATTATCCAACTGAGTGTATTACACAGGTCTTTACTTGGTACTTCAATATGTGACAACATTCATACTGCTAAAACGAATAAAAAGAATGAAAGCAATGTACAAAATATATCACATACCCAGCATTTTGGTGCCACCAAGGGGAGTTTCTGGCCTCCTAGAGGTGCCTCCTTTGGCTTCACCACTCAACCAAGCAAGATGTTTGAAAAGTTTATCAGAACCTGCAAAACCAAATCTACCTACAGGCAGTCTTTGTCATGCTTGTCTAAGAACAGTTTAGAATCTATGTATCAAGACAAAATCAGAGTTCAAGGACTTGAGGCTGATAAGTTGTGGTCATGATAGCAAACTAGGTCCATTCTCTGCAGCGGTTCGAGCATTGCCATGATGATTATAGTGCCTTGCCAACTGAATATCTTGCGATAAATGGGTCCTTGCTTTTGCATAGGGAGCTCCTCTTGCTGTACAAAGACAAAAGAGACATGAATATTACCAAGTGTTTGCATCCGTACAATTGAATTTTAATGTCTGAAAGTGCTTCGTTTCTATTTTCTCGTGGTTGAGAACTTATGAATATGAACACTACATTAACGGTCTCAAGTTCGGATATTATTATTATTATTATTATTTTAAATTATCCTAAAAGTTTATCATTGATAGAGAGATTCCAAAGCCAAATGGTGCTCTCACATATTCTCTCTTAAAGAGTTTACTATGAATGTCCTTACCTGCAATCTGTTGGGCTCTTAGAATGTTCTGGCGCCTTTTCCACCAGATCATTGAACAGATTATAAGGAGCAAGATAAGAACAAGCACACTAAATCCAATCCCAATTTTTGCACGAGTAGAAAGGTGGGGCCCACACGTAGGTAGCCCAGGTATACCACACAGACCTGAATTATCAGTAAAACTGCAAATATCCACCATCAATATTTTATGGTAGACTAAGTAACAAACATGTAAATACAATATCTATAGATAATCAGCGCAAACATACTTGAAGCTAGCTCGGTGCAGAAGCCTTCCTCCTAGTGCAGCAGGAACTCTTCCAGAAAGAGAATTACCATTGAGGTTCCTGCACCAAAACAAACTTTAAGTTACTCTATTTTACAATTATGTTTCATGTGCTAATCAGCTGCTTGAAAGAACTTACAGTCTACGTAATGCTGTCAGCTGTCCAAGGCTTTCAGGAATTGATCCATTAAAGAAATTGTAGGAAAGGTCCCTGGAATGCAAATAACATAACATGCGGTTGGATATATAGTATAGGAACAAGACACAAGTAGCAATGTCTGGAAAGATAAGATGCTCTTACAGTACTGCCAAGCTAGCTATTGTCCCTAGTGAAGATGGAATAGCCCCATGAATGCTGTTTCCACTCAGATTTCTGTAATTACACAAATTCAGAAAATGTGAGCTACGGAGATGTTTTAAACCATTTAATATAAGTGTGATGTTTAACTATTGTAGTAAGAAATAAACAGAAATAAGAGGCCAGTCCAAGGGAGAAAGAAATGAGAACCATTTCTTTTGTAGCCATGATTTTGTCAAGGTTCTAAGCAGCGGGACTGGATAAAATATAGGAACACATAGTAATTAACAAACAAACGCAACTAATATCACAACTTTGTATTCCGATGAGGAGGGTATCTACAACAAACTTACACGCTTTGTAGATGACGCAGTTTGGATATGTCTTTTGGCAAGAAACCCTTCAGACCTTGGTTGTCCAGAGCACTAGCCAAGAAGAAGCAAAACATTATTTACTTGAATTATGACAATACAAGTGATGGAAGACATTAACATTTTTAAATCTTAAACACAGAATTCTGGAAAATGCAAAATAATGTGAATGCTGAATCTGCATGTCTCCAGATCAAAGGGGGGAAAATTAAAATACTAAAATAGACAAAAACTATATGGAGTTAATAAACAACCAAAAATATATCAACCAACCATTATAGACCTGTTTTATTGGTAAAAATAACAAAAGGTTTTTGCCATTATTGATGTACCTTTTGTTATCCAATCACAATGACCATAATGGTTATCCAAAGAGCATTCTATCAAAAGAAAGAAGTAAAAAATATAAAGGATGCTCCCATTAGGAATAGCTGTTCTCAATTCATTCAATTCTAATTTAAGGCTTTAAATAAACTGAGAGAAAAGATTGATATGCATAAAGGAACCAAATGTATAGTACGCAAAGTTATGAGGAAAGAAAATTAAAAAATATTGAAGTGATAAATTAAATATAAAAAAAGGGATCAAGAAAGTACAGTCCATCAATGACCCATTTGTTGCTAGTTCTGTCTAACTGACAATCTGCTCCACTCCATGGGTGTTGTTGGGGAACACAGGGATCACCATTCCACCCAAACCGATGAGGAAGCCCCATTGAATTCTTCAATTTCTGTAAAGCTTGTACTAGAAAAAAGAATGAACAAATCGGTAAAAATATACCAATCTTCAAACTTCCAAAAAAACATTGCTCAGCTGTAAAGAGCCAAAAGAAAGAAAGAAGGAAAAAAAGAAAGGGAAAAAGAAATACCTTCTTCCTGCAAAGTTTTGGACTCAACAGCTATGACCTCAAAGACCTCAATGGCATTGATTATGGCATGACTTCCTCCTTTAGGATGCAAGGTTACCGTTAAGGTCCTCCCATTAACAGTAGCAGTCGTGTTTAGCACAAGTGCTGTATAGCGATCCCCACTCATTTTGACAACGTCTACACCTCCAAATGCGATATCACCGTTTATCAGGATGTCAAATACCCTTTGCCCAACACCAGTGATTGTATTATCAATCTCTGCAAAGTGCAACCAAATTGAATAGTTTCTGTTGGGATCCACATCCATCGTATATTGTAAATCTGGCTGACTATCAGTACTGACAAGAGCAGTCTGATAAAGTGCTTCTGGGTAAAAATTTGGTGCCTTTGAGGCCTGCTTTATGCTACTCTCAGTAGACCTTCTTTGATCAGCATTCTGACCGAAAGATAGAATGGGGTTCCAAAATCTATCCCCACCCCAGTGATCCCCACTATAGTCTGCATCAAACTTTGGCTTTCCATTACCACAACTCAATCTTGTGGCTGTTCTGAGGATTACCCCCTCACCCCACTCTTGACCAAAAAAGTATGCTCTGTCATCAACTTGAAGAATCTCAAGAGACAGGATCGCTGGATCTCCATGCCCAGTGCTGTGGAAGCATATAGAGACAGTACCATCTCTAAGAAAGACAAGGGCTTCAGCAAATGCTTGGTCATCATGGTCACTCCAACCTGATTTCAAAGAATAAATTTGGGTGCCTTCGATAGATATATCAAATAGAGGCTCGTGGTCAAAATTAGTCAATGTAACCAATCCAAAGAAAATCCTCACATTGTAATGTCCCTTTGGCACTCTGTTAAGTATATAGCAATTTTCCGGACCTTCAGATAAGGGAAAATAGCGAAGTGTTTTTAGTGGAGGAGTGATAAAACTAGGAAGTGTAGCATTAGTAAGAATGCCTCCAGTATATGCAAAATCCTTAAACCAGAGTGTATTTGTAGGAGTATGAACGTTTTGACGTGCACCACAGCTAATACGCATTGCATAAGGCGCTGCATTTAAACAATAGATTTCGTAAATTGGATACCCAATAAGAACAAACAATATCAGAAAATCCACAGCTAATAAGCATTGCATAAGGCGCTGCATTTAAACAATAGATTTCATAAATTTGATACCCAATAAGAACAAACAATAGGTAAAGCAGAAAATTCTAATCATGTTTCCTTTGTCAAGTTTGAGCCAGAACTTTAGTTCTCCTGCATTCACAAAACAGAGATCTACAACAGGTGAAGGGGCTAGATGCTACTGCTTTACTTATCATGTTGAACCTAGGCAGCAATGCGGCATATCTTCAAGGAATAGAAAATACATAACGGTCACACATGACATTTAACTAAGATTGTCCAGAATTTTATGTAGTTAGTGATAATGTGAAGAAGATTGATAACGTGAAGATGATGATGAGAAGAGTGAAAGAATTGTATTTGACAAGAATTCTTCTTATTGAATTACAGTAATGATAAGATGTTTAAATACATGGTTAGCCTGTTATCTACAATCAATTCAAATTGTACACATGATAAGGATAAGAGTATTTTGATGGAACCCCAAAATCACATAGCCATCATCCAACAAATCACACCAAAAACTGAAGATAAAGTTGTATTTTAATTCATAAAACGAAACTGAAACAAAAGGATAGTTGAAGGTGAACGATTTCACCAGCCCTTGCACAACTTTGAGGTGTTGGTAACCTCCATTTCCGATCCCCAATTTTGACAAAATGATAGCATGCCCTCAAACAAAATAAAATACTCTAATTTATACCTAAAACCTAATGACTAAAATAACCTATTTACCCTTTCTTATTTCCTATTTTACCCATGGGTCCTAACATTACTCCCCCCTTCGAAAACACATTGTCCTCAACGTGGGAGTGCGGATATGACGATCGCCTCAAATGATATCCCAAGCTTGAACGACATTGTTCTGATGAAGTCCCAATTTTCCTCCAGATAACCAATAGATTCAGCTGATTGATCCAGAATAATCCTTTGCAGAATCGATCCGACGACAACATATCCACCATCAAAACCTAAAAAATGCTCAACCAGCACCTCTAATTTCTTCGCTTGAGGAGCACGATCATCATCCTCCATGGCTATATATTCCACTACATCAACCTCTGCACTCTTCGTCTCATTACACTATTCTTTTAAGCTCACTTCTTCGTTCTCAACTTGCTGTTGTGGGTGTGAATGTGCAAAATTACATCGGGAGTAGGATCGTCCTCATTTGCGATCATTGGCTCTACGGCTCCAACTTGTTCACTTCGCTTCTCATCAATCACTGTTCCACTCTTCCCAATGCTCTCACCCTCTGGGATCGACCCTATGTCACCAATATGCTCAACTTTCTCACTATGACACACGTAGTCCTGGTGGAATCTCTTATTGCATCTGAAACATAGACCTTTATCGCGCCGAAACTGAAAATCAACCGCAGAAAGTTGCTTGAATTTTCACGATCAACCGTTTGGAAGGTTCTCAGATTTTTTCCCAATGTTCTCCACCAGGGGTGTCGCCGGACCAGTACCTGCCTCTTGAAGTGATAAAGCGGCATCAGTGTGAGTACTCGAGTTAGTCTTCGATCCTTTTATCTGCTCGCGCATCTTCTCCCACATTGAATCGAGTTTTTTCCAAGGATCTTCCTCAACACTATCCAATTCCCCCACATATGACTGGTGTGCAAATCCATTACCGACTCGGGATTTTTTAGTTTTGCGCGAACTTATCATTTTCTGTTTTATGAGTTTCGCCAATCTGTTTAATTTTGTTAGTTTCTCTTCTGCTTAAAGGCTAATATTTTGACCCCATTAAGATCAATCACCCTCAAGTGCTTTAAGCCATCTCGAACCTCCGATTGCAACTCATACTTTAGTCCATTGATGAAGATTCCAGGAAAATGGTATTCGGATATATATATGACACTGAACTCGCCAACCATCAAACCTGTCAATATAGTCATGAAGAGAACCATCTTGTCGTATGTAGCTAAATTCGTACGAACTCCCAATACAGCTCATTTTTTTTAACTTTTTTTTTCTTTTTTTTATAAAAAAAAAAAAAACCAATTCAACAATAATAGATGCAAAACTAAAATGCAAGAAATTGAAACTGTCTGGGCTAAATTGCAAAAAACAGAAACCTTAAGGGTAAAAGTGTAAATAACGTGCTGGTGGTCAGAAATGCAAAAGGGTGGTCGGATCTGAGAGAGGAGAACGTGCTGAGCATGTTGGTGGTGGCGGCGATGTCAGAAGCTCGCCGTAGGCTGCGAATCGACGCGAAGAAGGCCTCAACAGTTGTGGCCGTTTTTGGAATTTTTCGGCTATCCAGGCGTCGATCGGCGGTGACAGAAGCCTGGGTGAAGTCGCCGGCGTGAGAAGAGTGTGATGGTGGCTTGATCGACGGCGGCTTGGGCTGAGAGGCGGTGGCGAAACGCGAAAAGCGCTGCTGTTCGCGGCGTCTAATGGCGACGAGTGTGGAGGGGTTTTGGTCGCCGGCGTGAGGGGGATGTTTTGGTGTGCTTGGTCGACGGAAGACAGTGGCTGTGGAGGTGGTGGTGGGTGGCGGCAGTTAGGGTTAGGGTTTTCTGATTGTTGTTTTTTTTTTTTGCTGATTTTTTCTTTGATTTTCTTCTTTTTCTTCCTCTCTGATATGCAATCCCCCACAGGCCAAGGAGCGTAATTCTCTGATACCAACTGATGGAACCCCAAAATCACATAGCCATCATCCAATAAATCACACCAAAAACTGAAGATAAAGTTGTATTTTAATTCATAAAACGAAACTGAAACAAAAGGATAGTTAAAGGTGAAATGATTTCACCAGCCCTTGCACAACTTTGAGGTGTTGGCAACCTCCCTTTCCAATCCCCAATTTTGACAAAATGATGGCATGCCCTCAAACAAAATAAAATATTCTAATTTATACCTAAACCCTAATGGCTAAAATAACCTACCGTTTCTTATTTCCTATTTTATCCATTGGTCCTACCATTTTTACATTTGAATTAAACTTATCCTATATCCTAACATCCCCCCGTAAGATGGACAATGGTTGAACTCCAATCTTGGAGCGTAGGTGAGCCAGCCTGGAACTCGGCAGAGGTTTTTTGAGAGCGTTGGCTAACTGATCTGATGTGGAGGCATGAGACACGCAGAGTTCACCAGATTGTACACGCTCCTAAACAAAGTGGAGCTCACCAGATTGCAATATGTTTCATGCGGGAATGAAAAACTGTTGGCTCAAAGATAGGTTGCTCCAATATTATCACAGTAGATTGGTGGTGGCCAAGGAACGTGTACGCCAAGTTCAGTCATTAAAGATTTGATCCTGGTTGGTGGTGGCTGAGAAACACAATATAGGCACCAGTGGAGGTGCGATCATCCTAATCTCCAGCCCAATCAGTATCAGAGAATGCATCTAACATCAAAAGAGTGTGTTTGTGAAGAAAGAGGCCATGATGGAGAGTCCCACATAAGTAACGAAGTAGGCGTTTAACCGCAAGTCGGTGATTTGATGTGGGTCAATGCATGAACTATGATAATTTGCCAACGGAATAGGCAATGTTAGGTAGGTGAAAGCCAAATACTGACGGCTGCCGACTACCGTACGATATTTTGTGGGGTCAGAAAGAGCTGTGCCATCAAACAGTGTGGGAACCATGGTTGGTGATAGGGATGGCAATTTCCGGATCCGGACCCGGGTCCGGATCTGGAAGAGGTCCGGACCCGGGTAGACCCGGACCGGACCCGGTTACCCGGATTCTTTTTTTTTTTTATTTTTTTATTTTTTTTTATAAATTTTAATTGTATTATTTTATATTTATATTTGTATTTTATTAATTTTATTTCAATTCTTTTAATTTTTTATTAAATTCTATTATTTTTATATATATATGCCCATATATATTTATATTTTTTATTAAAATCTAATTTATTTTTTAATTTTTTAATTTTTTTTTTTTTAATTTTTTCCGGACCCGGGATCACCCGGGTCTTAATATTAAAGACTCGGGTCCGGATTTTTTGATTCCGGACCCGGGTCTACCCGGACCCGGGTCGTCCGGGTCCATGCGGACCCGGGCCGGGTCCGGGTATTTTTGCCATCTCTAGTTGGTGACATAGGAGAGTTGACTGGTTTGGCGTCTTGCAAATTGACTTTGGCAAGCAGGTCAGTGAGATATTTATGTTGATTAAGGAACAACCCACTGGGACTGCGGATTACTTCAATGCCAAGGCAGTAGCTGAGAGAGCCCAAGTCTTTGATGGAAAATCTTATAGAGAGAGATTTGATCATGTGGGTAACCTGCTCCTCATTGTTTCCTGTAATTATCACATCATCAAGATAGACAAGCAAGTAAATTGTGGAGCCAGATTTATTATACATAAAGAGGGAGGTGTCGGCCACAGAGTCTTGAAAACCAGAGGAAAGCAGGAAGCGGCGCAACTCATGATACCAGGCCTACATGATGTGGATTGTCCTTGTCAATGAAGCCTAGTGGCTGAGACATATATACTTCCTATTAAAGTACCATGGAGAAAGGCATTATTGACGTCTAGTTGGTGAAGTGACCAGACGGAAGTAGTTGCAAAGCTGAGAATGAGTCGAACAGTGGTGGACTTGATAACGGGGCTGAATGTTTCGGTGTAGTCAATTTCAGGTCGCTGATGGAAGCCTTTGGCAACCAAGCGTGCTTTATTTCTGTCAATAGAACCATCTGACTTCATTTTGATGTGATAAACCCATTTATAGCCCACTGGATTCTGATTAGGCTTCGGAGAGACAAGGGTCCATGTTGGGTTACAAAGAAGAGCATCAAATTCTGCAGACATAGCTTGCCGCCATTGAGGATCTTTTAAAGCATGGCTGACACATGTGGTTTCAGTTGGAGAGGCAACTATTGAGGCCGCAAGCCCCAACCGTTTGAATGAAGGTTTGTGAATGTGGTTCTTAGCCCTGGTTTGCATGAGATGAGAGTTGAGTGGTGGCTGACATGGAGGGCTAGGTGCAGTGGTCAGAGAGGACGTCGAAAGGTGGAGATAAGGCATTCGGTGAGGATGATGGGGATAAAGAAGGCTGAAGAGATGGTGATATAGTTGGGGCCGATGGTCCACTAGCGAGAGAAGAGGTAGCGTGCAGAAGGGTGATGGAAGGCTTTGGTGGAAGGGTGATGGGGGGTTTTGGTGGAAGGGTGATGGGTTGCGGTGGAAGGTGCTGCTGTGAGGAGTCATCCAAGGGAGTTAATGAAGATGGCAAGTCCATGTTGAAGGCCTGTAATTGCTTATCATCCAGTGTATTGTAAGAAGAAAATGGAAATACAGATTCGACAAATTGAACATGACGAGAGGAGTAGACTTTGTTCGTTAGGTAATGAAGACACAAATAGGCACTTTGCATGGAAGAATAACCTAGAAATATGCATGGTAAAGAATTCGGTTCCATTTTATTAATGGTATAAGGCGAAGCCAATGATAACATAGACAACCAAAGACCCGAAATTTATGAAAATTATGTTCTCGAGAAAATAATTTTTCATATGACGATTTAAACTGCAAATTAACCTTAGGCATCCTATTGATTAAGTAAACAACCATGACAAAAGCATAGTGTAGGCATTGCATTTTTGCATGTGAAACCCGATGATGAGTCTCAATTGGAGGCACTACCTTTTTTAAGTTAAGGATATTGCGGGAAACGGACGTCGGAAGGGGAAATTCAGAATAAATATGTCATCAAGTTCATTTCACAAGTTCACTGTTTTTGTTCGTGCTGTGTTCGTTACCACGTTCGAACGTCAAACAGATTGCGGGCGTTCGTGCAGCTTTCTAAGAGGCGTTCGAACGGTGTCGGTATTTCTGGTTTTGCTGCAAGGCCCACACGCCCAAGGCCCTTAAATTACACCCAAATTAAATCAAATATTAATTAAATTAAACATTGAATTAAATAATTAAACCATTTACCAATTAAATAAAACATAAAATATAATCATACCTAATTTAGATAAATCAAATATATTAACTTCCTAACTAAACAAAATTATATACTAAATTAAAAAGATGTCATGCCTAATTAAATCACTCATAACCAATTTAAAGATATTGACTTCCTAATCTAAACCAATCTTGTCTCCATCAAATCTTTGACTTTCCTTGCTCAACACTAAATCAAATCCCTTCCTTGTGAGACAAGGAGAAGCCCTAGCCCTTCTCTATATAAACAAACCCTAACCAAGACATGATCCCCCTAGCTCATACACATAATCTTCAGGCCAAAGTCACAAACGTCCCTCAGCATATCACAAAGCCATTCAGCCTCACACAGCCCCCTTGACCACGTTGAAGCCACACCTAATGAACAAACACACTTGCCTTCAAAACAGCCCCTAATCACCACCGAAAACCAGCCCCATAAACCCCCACACATCACCGAAAATAACCCAAAAAAACAGCAGCTATATACACCGAAAATTACCCTAAAAACAGCAGCCCTGAATATGCAAACAGCAGCCCAAAATCACCTTAAAACAGCAGCAAATTAACCCCAAAAACAGCAGCAAATTAACACCCAAAACAGTCCGTTGAAACGTAAAACAGTGACCTGAACAGCGAGCAGAAAATACAGAGGAACAGCAGCAAAACGGAGGCCAAACAGCAAGCAAAACAGCAAAACAGTGAGCTAAGACGCTAAACCAGTGAACCGGAGAAGTTGAGGAGCTTTACCCTTCCGATCTCCGTGAAACGCAAGTCCGAAAGTCGGCAAAAAAGGTTAGACCTGAGGGTATTTTCCACATTCGTTTTCTGTTTTATTTTTATTATTTATTGAGTATTGTTCGTATGATTGTTATGTTAAAATGCATGTTGTGGCCCTTGAGTAGATAAATATGCATGTATTACGAAATATTGTATGTTGTGGCCTTGGAATAAAATAAAAGATGTGTCAACTCTCGCGGTATATCGGATGGAAACCCGGACATAAATTTCATAGCCGATTCCGAATGGACGGTAGTATGATCTGTACTCGGGATACAACTCCACGTACCGCTTGAGTAACGGCACCTTCTTTTGTTTTATATTGCTTTGATTTATTTATTTTTTCGTCATTTGAATTCCGCATGTTACTTGTTTATGCATGATGCGATCGAGCGCATGGGCTTAGTAAGTCGGATTAAAGGTCCCCTATTTGGAGGGGTTAAAACCATTTACCACGATGCTTTGCCGCGCCGGTTGATGTGTGTTCGGTTGAATGTAAGAAATATTCAATCGGGCATACTAAGTTTGATATTATTGTCTTTATTCTTTGTATGCATGATACGATCGAGTGCATGGGCTTAGTAAGTCGGATTAAAGGTCCCCTATTTGAAGGGGTTAAAATCATTTACCACGATGCTTTGCCGCGCCGATTGGTGTATACTCGATTGGATGCGAGATGAGTTCAATTGGATACGTGAGGTCCCACATTGTGGATTTGTTTGTCTATGAATGTGTTGCATGCATCAGGTCTGGTTCCGTTCGAACGCGTTCTCGAAAGCCACACGAACGTGAACCTTCTATTTACCGTTCGAACGCGTTCTCGAAGGCTACGCGAACGCGCACGCATTTTCTTAGTGTTTCATGCATCAGGCCTGGTTCCGTTCGAACGCTACGCGAACGCGCACGCATTTTCTTAGTGTTTCATGCATCAGGTCTGGCTCCGTTCGAACGCGTTCTCGAACGCTATACGAACGCGAACCTTCTGTTTACCGTTCGAACGCGTTCTCGAACGCTACGCGAACGCACACCCACTGAACTGAGCCTTTTTCATCAGATTTCATACATAATTGTTCCTAGTAGTTATCCCTTCGTATGATGAACCTGATTGCTTCTCTGTATTACGCAAGATTGTGTAGGTGTCGTTCATCTGTATTCCCCACATGTACGAGTACGATGTGTTTAACATATTAATTCATATATCCATGTCGTGATAGCATATTAATTCGCCATTATTTGATTCGCTTTTATGTGTGCTTGCATGGTTAGTGTGTGCTTGTGTTTCCATGAATACAATATGCCAATGAAGTTGTATGTTCGTTGTTACTTTGATGTACTTTCAAGCATGCAACCTTAGATGTGAAATATATGCAAATTTAGGTGTAAGTTTATTTTTGCGCATATGGACTTGGAAGCATGATACTCTTGGAAATAAGTGTTACTTAAGCTTGATTAAATTATTACACAAATCCTTTCATTACAAGTGACATAAGTAAGGGACCATTCTGAACCCAACGGTTTGAGGTATTCCCTTGCGAGGGGTGAGTGCGGCCTTAAATCTCATTTTCCCGGTTCACACCGGGTGGCGACTCCATTATTCTCCGGTTTAGTCTCCCGTGGCTACTCCGTACTCCCGACAAGGCCGCGAGCCTAGAACAGCATGCGTCGTCCAGTTTCTGTGTCCCACACATAGGACCGGTTTTTCAAGGGCATAGAGGAATAATGTAGGAGTGTGAGCCCAATTTCAGAGATATGGCGATGACGGCACTCGGCAAACCCATTGTGTTCAGGTGTGTGAGGTGGTGACATGAGATGAGATATACCATTGGTTGTTAAATATTCACACAAGGCAACAAATTCACCACCATTGTCTGTGTAAAGTTAGACAATAGAAGTATGAAAGTATTTTCTACCAGGGCATGAAATTTAACAAAAATAGCAAAAACATCGGACTTTCCGTGCATAGGATATAACCAAATGTACTTTGTGAAATGGTCAACAAAAACAACATAATACTTGACGCCATCAATAGATTCAACATGAGAACACCAAACATCGGAATACACTAAATCCAATGGAAATTTGCTAATTAATGAATTCTCTTGGAATGGTAATTTATGACTTTTATTACAAAAGCAAGAGTTGCAATTATTAGAGCGAAGAACAGAAGAAGTTAATGGAACCTTATTCTGAGATACTAAATGATCTAGAATCCGAGACGAAGAATGCCTGAGGCGGGAATGTCAGTCAATTAAGGATGTCGAAGTGGATGAAAAAGCAAGATAGAAGATGGAGATGGCCACTCATAAATCCCCCGTTGGTGTTCCCACGCAGAAGCACCGTCCTCCTTTTCAAACCCTTCATGAAGAAACAGTTATGTAAAAATGCTATCAGGACATTGTTGGTTAAACAGAATTGAGAGACGGATAGTAAATTTTGCGACATAGATGAAACATGCATAACATTATTTAAACGAAATTGAACTGTGGAAAAGGGAAGGGAGGTGGAACCCATGTGTGTAATTGGATGGCCCATGCCATCACCAATGATAACATTGTCAGGCCCTTTACACCGAGTGCAGCGAGAGATTGTGAAGGTCGTTGGTGATGTGATGGGATGCCGTGGAGTCCAATATCCAGTTCGATTGAGGAGTGGTGGCTGCAGCGTAGGCCTGAGGTGGTGGCTGGCATGAAGAGGGCTATGAGGACGAGGGGCTTGTGGAGGAAATAGAACATGACAAAGATAGGACACATTCATGAGACGACCACAAGAACGATCTAAGAGGCCAAACACATTCATGAGACGACCACGGGAATGAGTACTATAGGTTTTACGCAGTGTTCTAAAACGCGCCGCCTAAGGGCGCCTAGGCCACACGTATAGGTTCGGACTTCGGCGGCCATAGGCCGCCGCGCCTAGTCTTAAATCATTGGGGCTAGGCGCTCGCCAGACTGGGCAGCTTTTTCCGCCGACTCTGGTAAATTTTAGCCGGCAAATTCAGCCGTCAACAGCCGTTGACCAAAGCGGAATTCAAATTTAATGGCTTTTTCCGACCGAAATTCACACTTTAATCCTAATCCTAACCTTAATTTTAGGAAATTAACTCTCAAACTCATCAATTTAAAAAAATCCTAATTTAGAGCATAAATCCTAATTTCAAAAAACTCTAATTTTTTAAATTTTATTAGTTTCTCATCAAATTGACCATTTATAAATATTACCATTACTCAAATAACATTTCTCTATGATTAATTTCTCAAAATCATACCAAATCTTAAACCTACTTATAGAAATTCTCAATTTCCAATTAACTGCCTAGGCCCCCCGCCTAGGCACTCTAAGCGCTAAGCACTGGGTCGCCGCCCGACTAGCGCCTAGCGCGTTTTAGAACACTGGTTTTGCGAAGGATATCCCAAGCTTCATCGGAGGTTTTGGCGGTAGTGATGAAAGAGACGAAAGTGGGTGATAAAGAGGCAATGATAGCATTCAACAAGAGTTGATCTTGTCGAATCTATAAAGTGTAAGCAGGGTTAAGGATGGGGCTAGTAGCAATCATTAGAGTAGGAGAGGGGCAAGGGTAAGCAGCATTGTTGGAGGCGCACCGAGGAGCACCTCGAGGCGAGAGGCTCATGAGGCGATCATTGAAGAGCATCCAACTGGTCAAGGCGACGCGACGTCTAAGAGGCGACGTGAGGTGTGTGAGGCGTGGTGAGTCGTGAGGCATCAAGAGGTGTGCGCATCATAGAATTAAAAAATTGTATTTAATTAGAGCTAAATGAAAACCCTAAAATTAGTTGCCTCCTCTGCTCTGTGTGTGCTGTGCTGAATTATTGCCTCCACTACAGCCAACCATCTCCACCGCCGTCGATTGCAAGGTATGCTCTTTTTTTTTTTTACAGTTATGTTCCTTCATCTTTTTTCTTATGTTTCTTCATCTTCTCGTCAGTTTTTTCCTTTTTTTTTACAGTTCTATTTCTTTTCTTTCAGTTCTGATTTTTTTCCTCTGTTTTCTATCATCATCTTCGTCACTTTTCTTTCAACATCTTTGTCATCTTTCACTACTTTCTAGGCTGCTCTTCTTTCAAACTATGGTGTTTGATGTTATATTTGAGCCATTTTCGTCACCTTTTCCTATTTTTCTTTCTGCTTTTTCTTACTGTTCTTTTTTTTATTACGGTTTCTGAAAGCATGATGTTTAAAGCAAGTGGTGAGTGGTGACCGATAATGCATCAAATTATGTAACAACAAGTATTCTTTTATAAATATATAAAGATTGATTTATTTATTATTGATACAATATGCTAACATATTGGAATAAAATATGAATTTTGTAGGGGGACTATTGGAAGCTAAGAGACGACATTTGTATTGGTCACCATGTACTGCTCATTGACTTGATTTAATATTGGAAGATATTGGAAAGATCCATTTAATACGTGGGATATTGAAAAGGGCTGTGTCTTGACCGGTTATATTTGCAGCCGTGTGAGTGGTAAATTTGATGAGGAAATTTACAAATAAAGAATTTATTAGGCCTGCAGTGACCAGATTTGCTACTTTCTACATCACACTCCGATCAATACATAGCCAACAAAACAATTTGAGAAAGATGTTCACTTCAGATGAATGGCATAGTAGTAAATCATCTAAGGAGGAAGAAGGAAAAAAACATCCCAAATTGTTTTGTGCCAAGCTTTTGGAAGAATATTGTGTATACTCTAAAAGTAACTAGCCCCTTTGTTAGTGTACTTCGAATGGTTGATGGTGAGATTAAGCCTCCAAAGGGTTATATTTATGAGGCTATGGATAGGGCCAAAGAAGCAATTGACAAGTCTTTTAATGGGAGAGAAGAAAGATATGCCTTTGTTTTCAACATCATTGATCAAAGGTGGAATTGCCAACTTCATCGGCCTTTGCATGCAGCTGGATATTTCCTGAACCATAATTTTTTCTATTCAAATCCAAACATTGATTCTGATGAAGTTGTACAAGGTCTGTATGATTACATTGGGAGTCTTGTACCTGATATTGATGTATAAGATAAGATTGATAATGAGTTGCCAAAATATAGAAGTGCTCAAGGTACGCTTGGGGTACCTATTGCAATCAGGCAAAGGAATAAGAAATCACCTGGTAAATTATTAATCACAATGAATTTTAAATTATATTATTTAAATAAATTATATTAATTTGTTATTATTCTTTGTATTATTATTCGGGTCACGGTTCGGTTTGGGGAAACTTGGTTGAAATAAAAATGCTTTGTTCGTTCAGTACTTCATTCACGATTAAAATTAAACCTTACGCTCTATTCTGAAGTGTGCCCTAAAATTCCCTCACTCTCACACTAGATCGATTATAGTTACAGACTCTGAAGTGTGCCATTCTCAATTATCATCTCACGTTTCTCTAATTCTCTCAGTCTACCTAAAATTTCAACACTGAAGAAATTGAGGAAACCCTCTTTTTATTTTCTTATTTTAAACTATACAAGAATTGGCCATATATAGCCTTCAGTCTTCTCTATAAAAGGAAGATAAATCTACCCATAATTACATACAATCAATTATAATCAATTACCATATCTCTAGCAATCTTAAAGATATTTTCCTATTTTTAACACTCCCCCTCAAGTTGGAGCATATAGATCATATGCACCAAGCTTGTTACAAATAAAATCAATACGAGGACCGCGAAGAGACTTAGTGAGGATGTTCGCTAATTGTCCTTCAGAGTTGACGAAGCTAGTGACCATGCATCCAGATAAAATTTTCTCCCTGATAAAGTGACAATCGACTTCTATGTGCTTGGTCCTTTCATGAAACACAGGGTTAGATGCTATATGTAGTGCTGCTTGGTTGTCACAAATTAGCTTCATTTGTGTCCCACCTCCAAACTTTAATTCCTGTAACAACTGTTTTAACCATACTAACTCACATGTTGCCAAGGCCATAGCTCGATATTCTGCTTCTGCACTAGACCTGGCAACAACTGCTTGTTTCTTACTTTTCCAGGATACTAGGTTGCCTCCAATTAAAACACAATATCCTGTAGTAGAACGCCTGTCGGACGGAGAGCCTGCATAATCTGCATCAGAATATCCAACTATCTCAGTATTGCCTTTATCTTCATACAATAATCCTTGTCCTGGCGCTTTCTTAATATACTTAAGAATACGTATGACAGCATCCCAATGACTTTCACATGGAGTTTGCAGGAATTGGCTAAGCACACTGACTGCGAATGAGATATCTGGGCGAGTAATTGTAAGATAGTTCAACTTTCCAACTAACCGCCTATATCGTCCAGGATCTTTTAGTGGCTCTCCAACTAGTTTCCTATACTCCTCAGGGTTTTCCAATGGCTCCCCCTCTTTTGGCAGAAGTTTAACATTTGGATCCATGGGCGTGTCAACAGGTTTACAATCTAACATGCCTTTCTTGAAGAATGTCTATAGCATATTTTCTCTGAGAGATGACTATACCGGTATGAGATTGAGCTACTTCTATGCCAAGGAAGTACTTTAGTAGTCCTAAATCCTTAGTCTGAAAATGATTAAATAAATGTGTTTTCAGTTGTCGAATTCCCTCTTGGTCACTTCCAGTAATGACTATATCATCCACATATACAACCAAGTAAATGCATTGGCCATTGGAATGGCGATAGAAAACTGAGTGGTCTGCTTCGCTACGAGTCATACCAAATTTCTGAATGACAGTACTAATCTCCCAAACCAAGCACGAGGAGACTGTTTGAGACCATACAGAGAGCGACGAAGCCGACAAACCAGACCATACTCCCCCTGAGCAACAAAACCAGGTGGTTGCTCCATATAGACTTCCTCTTGGAGGTCTCCATGAAGGAAGGCATTCTTGATGTCCAGCTGATAGAGTGGCCAGTGACGCATAGCAGCCATGGAGAGAAACAGGCGGACGGAAGCAATTTTGGCTACAGGAGAAAAAGTGTCACCATAGTCCAAACCAAATATCTGGGTATAACCTTTAGCAACAAGGCGAGCCTTGAGTCGATCAATCTGCCCATCAGGACCAACTTTCACCGCATAAACCCATCGACAACCAACTGTAGATTTCCCAGGGGGTAACGGAACCAAATCCCAAGTGCCACTTGAGTGTAAAGCAGCCATTTCATCTATCATTGCTTGTTCCATCCTGGATCAGACAAAGCCTCATGGACATTTCTAGGAAGAGGAACAGAAGACAAGGTGGAGACAAAAGCAAAATATGGAGCAGATAAACGATGATAACTGAGAAATGTATAAATAGGATGTGGATTACGAGTGGAACGAATACCTTTACTGGTGGCAATTGGGCCAGGAAGGTCCAATGTACGGGCAGGAGCTGGAGCAGGTTGTGAGTCAGTGGCTGCAGTGTCAATGCCGGCGGAAGATAGAGAACGAGGACGACGGTGATATACCTGAAGAGGACGTGATGGTGACATTCTCAAGTGGAGGATGAAAAAATGGAACAGGTAGTACCGTAGAAGTCGGGAAGAGTCGATGAGGAGAGAAGTAAGGTGATGACTCGAAGAATGTGACGTCGGCAGAGAGAAAGTAGCGGTTATTATCTGGAGAATAACATCGGTACCCTTTTTGAAGTCGGGAATATCCTAAGAAGATGCATTTAGTAGATTTAGCAGAAAGTTTATCTTGTCCCGGGGTTAGATTATGGACAAAACACACACAACCAAATATGCGAAGAGGGACCGAATAGAGAGGTTGGTTGGGAAATAAGATAGAGTGGGGAATTTGGTCTTGTAAAACAGAAGAAGGCATGCGATTAATGAGATAGCAAGCAGTAAGAACTGCATCCCCCCAGAAACGAAAAGGTATATGGTTATGGATTAATAAGGTACGAGCCGTCTCAATGAGATGTCGGTTTTTACGTTCAGCTAGACCATTTTGTTGGGGTGTATAGACACAAGATGACTCATGTAGAATACCTTGAGATGAGAGATAAAGGTGGTAAAAGGAGCAGAAAAATATTCCCGAGCATTATCACTACGAAATACACGAATGGGAATATCAAATTGAGTTTTGATTTCAGCACAAAATTTTCGAAAAATAGGAAATAACTCAGAACGATCTTTCATTAAAAATAGCCAAGTATTTCGAGAGTAATCATCAATAAATGTCACAAAATACCGAAATCCCATAGCAGAATTGACACGACATGGACCCCAAACATCGGAATGAATTAACTCAAAAGGGGACGCGGCCCGATTAATGACTCGATTGGGAAATCGTACACGAGTATGTTTCCCAAGTTGACACGACTCACATGGAAGTGAAGATAATGAAAAAGTTGCGGAACTAGCTTCTGAAGCTTAGAGAGACTGGGGTGACCCAAACGGTTGTGGAGAACATCAGCAGAATCGGTGGAGGTGCAAGCGACCGCAGGCAATGACTGCGTGAGATGATAAAGGCCTTGTGACTCACGTCCTGTACCAATCATCCGTCCCGTACCCTGGTCCTGTACAATAACAGAATGATTAAGAAATGTGACAGAACAATTCGATCATGAGTGAGTTTACTAACAGAAATAAGATTGAAGGAGGACAACCCGGTACATAAAGCACAGATTTCAGAGGTAAGGAAGGAACAGGAGAGGCTTGTCCAATTCCTTTAGCGATAGTTTTAGAACCATTAGCAAGAGTAACCATAGGAAGAGAATGAGAACTAGTTAAAGAATACAAAAGTTTTGGATTACCAGAAATGTGATCAGAGGCGCCAGAGTCCAAGACCCATGGGCCCAATTGTGAGGACTGAGTGATGCAGGCAACAGAATTACCAGTATGAGCAACGGAAGCAGATGACGAGGACTGAGAGGCCTGATACTGGAGGAAAGCTGCATATTCGGCTTTAGACAAAGTAACATTCTGAGAGGGCTGGTCGAAGTAGTCCGAGGACGGGGAAAGATCAACTTGATTACTGCTCGGGTGGACGGATGGGCGGGGAGGATGATTACTGCTCGGGTCGGCCATGGCAGGGAACAGCGCGGCGATGAATAGTGTGCGTGAACAGTGACGATGAACAGTACGCGTGAACAGTATCCGTGAACAGTGACGGTGAACAGTGCGCGTGAACAGTACTCGTGAACAGTGACGCCGGAAAAAGAAATAAAAAAAAAAAAAAAAACCCTAGGATCAACCTACTGATACCATGAAGAAATTGAGGAAACCCTCTTTTTATTTTCTTATTTTAAACTATACAAGAATTGGCCATATATAGCCTTCAGTCTTCTCTATAAAAGGAAGATAAATCTACCCATAATTACTACAATCAATTATAATCAATTACCATATCTCTAGCAATCTTAAAGATATTTTCCTATTTTTAACAAACACAAATCTCACTCTCAACCGCACAAGTCTCATTCCCATCTCACGTTTCTGATAGTTTGCCAAAAGTTATGCTCTCTATTGTTGATTTTGAACATTTGGGTTTTTTTCCAGTTGTAAGATTCAGATTTCAAATCATTCCATTTCCCATGAAACAGACTCAAAATTACGCCTAAAACTAAAACCCTATGGCATGCTATGTTATGTTGCCTAAGTTTCTTGTTGTACTGATTGATTTTGATTAATGAATAAGCTCTTTATCCCATTGATGAATGATGAGTAACAGTAAGTTTGGACTTTGGATTTGTCTGTTCCATCTCTGTTGTATTGTAACTAATTGTTGGCCCATGGCTGCCCCTGGCATTGATTTTGGTTAGTTCAGTTCGGTTTTGGTTTGAAACCGAACTGAACCAAAACCATTATCCCAAATTGAACTGAACCGAGACCAAAACCATTATCCCAAATTGAACTGAACCGACTCGGTTTGGTTCGGCCGAACGGTTCGAATTCGAACTGTTCGGTTTTCAATTCAGTTCGGTTCGCTCTCGAACCGAATCGAAATCGAAACCAAATTTACCCACCCCTAGCCACCGTGGAGGGAGGAAGGGACATAGGAAACGATTTGTCGACTACTGATACCGTGCTTTCGAGAACAAAGGAAAGCCCTTATTTTTGAAAGGACTCTTAAAGTCAGTCTTCAGACTACCTTTCTCTACGGAAGAGGTGATAAAGGAGGCCTCCGCTTTAACATCAGCAGTCGTTACTCCGAATTCATCAAAAAACGTAGCAGTCGTCAGGCGGGGCATAGCATCTCAGGCCATTTCTAAAAGTATGACCGCCGTCCTTTTCTTAGTTTAGGGATTAGGGTAGTGTGCTCTATCTCGATTCTCCCGAGAGGCCGCAATTACCGCGAGCAAACATATTAATGATGACGGGATTCTTGAATCATCATAGGCTCTTTAAGACGCTATAACTCGAAAGCTATAAAAGGCAAGCATGTCAACAACGAGAAAACCAATTCAGTCGAAGGAGCGGAGCCTATGTTAGAAAATGCAGCTCATTTGTGTCTTTCACAAGGAGGGGCTTTTTTGAAGGAATATATAACCGCAGCTTGGGCCTATTTTATGACTTAGGGAAAGAGTGCGCTCCATTTTGATTGAAACAGAGCCTTCTCTATAACCCCACGAGGATCTATCTGACGTTCATCTACTCCCATTACTTGGTGGGCTGAAGAAGATGCATTTTCCGTTCCGGGTGCTCTCATCGGTCTTCTTATTCTCCATTAAAAAAATGTCATCATGGATCTTGGACATCTGCTTTCACATCCTCCATCTTGGCAGGGGCTGACTGTAAGTCATTCAAACCAATTTCTGGCAGAGTGGCAGAATCTTCTTCATCTCCTATGAATATTCATCATGTTCAAGCTTTCAAGCCCGAGCTAGTCTTATTACCACCTACCGCCTAGGATTTAGTTGCTCTGGACGAGCAGCAATCGTCACTTGAGGAGGACTCGGAGTCAAAAACCTTCAACTCCCATAAACTTACTAGAAGACAAATTCTTCTATTCGAGATTGATTTCATTCATTCTTTCCATTCTCAATCATTTCCAAGCAGCAAGTCAAAGATCCGCATCTGCCCCAAATGCAGAAGCGAGGTAATCCCATTTAAAACAAGATGAAAAGTCAAGATGATACGGATCAACCCCTCCTTGCGCCAAAGATCTTACCATTTCCGAAGGAACTGGAGTTACATAGGGCGTCAAATATGCTGAGGAGGGCTGGAAGTTTCTTGAAATTTGAAAAGATATTCTAATCCGGCATTGGAGGATTTTGCTTTTGCTGAGGGATGGCATGCTCTTCAATCTCAATCTGCTTCTCTTGCTTATTTTCTTTTTAGCAAAAGGTGATCCGGACAAAGCATTGAGTTAGGGTAGGGAATAAAAATGCGGATGGAACTGACCAAGGTGCTCGTTTCTCGCCTTGACCCTTAGCGATGTACTAATTGTTCTACGAGATATAGTTTGTTAAGAGAAAGTCATCCAAAGTGATCCGGGAGCGGGTCTCGTTCCATCATCCACTTGAGTCATTGACTAAAACCACATCTTCGTTCACAAGAACTATAGCTAGGTGGTGCTTTCAGACCACCGCCAATACACAATCTTTCCTGACCATGGGAGTCTAGATTTTGCGAGCTAGGAAGCTAAGGAAAGAAAGCGAGCTCATCGAAACAAGCAAAGCGAGCAGCAAGAGAAGATCGGTAGTAGAGGGTAATGATAAGTTGTTTAAATACATGGTTAGCCTGTTATCTACAATCAATTCAAATTGTACAGATGATAAGGATAAGAGTATTTACATTTGAAGTAAACTTATCCTATATCCTAACAGTTAGTTCAATCAAAAAACAATTACTTTACACGTATGTTTTGGAATCAAAAGAAAGTAAATCATCATGGTCTCTGAAATGCACAAGTCAAGTGGACTTCAAACTTAAAGGTTACGATATTAAGCATCTATGCATTCTAGAACCCATAAGATAGTACATAAATTAAATCTTGGTAATGATATCGGTATCCAGGTGATATGCAACAAAATATAGAGTAGATAGCTGCTTTCCTTTTATCTACATTTTCTCAGCAACCAAACAGATCGAAAAATCCAAACACTACAGCTAAAAGAAGTCAACAATAAAGCATAATCAATTTCCAAATTCTTCCAATCTCATACATTATAACTCCACCTGCTAATTAACATCATATCGAGAAAATGCAAAGTACACAAAACTATGCAAATAAAGAAGCTAAACAAACACTCAATTAAAGCTAATACCAGGTCGAGCTGAAGAAGAATTGAGAGCCGAAAAGAAAACAAGAAGCCATAAGAGGTGGAATCTAAGCATTTTAGCTTCAATTGAGCTCGGCTCGCTTGACTGTTTCGAAAAATCTCTAAAAGATTCGTTTCACATTGTCTCTATCCATCTTCTTTTGAGCTTCGTTTGCTTTTTAAGACAGTGAGTGAATATTGGGTTGGGGGGGTTGCAGGTAAGCAGTTGCATTTTTAATTCGATATTTTTTTTTTTATTTTTTTTTTTTGGGTTTAGTTGACTCTCGTTAAAAGAGTAGGTGTTAATGTGGTGATCAGGTTCATTAATTCTCATGGACATCTGATCAGACGGTGCATGCTCGTTAAAAGGAATCTGAAATCTTTGCGAGTTTGATGGGGGTTGCTATTCCATTTAATTTTGGTTATTTCCACGTAGACGACAAAATCGAAAAACTCTCTCTCGGGGAAGAATTAAAATTCACTGGCTAATATTTAATTTACGCAAATGCCTTGATGAGGTGTTCTTTATGGGACTTTGGATCGGACGGTTGAGGATGTTTATCGTCACTCATCATTTTGGTTTTCCCTTTTGACTTTTGACGTTTTGATCTTCAGAGACGTCAATTGCGCAATCATCGGATTGTGGTTGTGACTTGGACAAAATTAGTTATTAAAAAATTAGTTGTTTAGTTGTGTAGGTTGATGAGTGGTAATTATATCACTATTTCTCATTCATTTAACTTAATATTTTGTATAGTTTCTTGAGTTTTGTGAATATTTTGATGTGTTTGTGTTATTTTGTAGATAAATAAAGTTTCAGGACATTCTGGAGGTGATTTGGGACCAAAACAGTGAAAACAGACGAAAATGGCAAAATGGTCATTCTGCGCGTCGCGACGCCTAACGTGCATCAGGTCCATGCTAACGTGCGCCGGGTCCACATGTCAGAATTTGAGAAGTTTGACTTTGCTAACGTGCCACGTGTCACGTGTCACCATCACAGATGATTTGCTAACGTGCGTCTTGCCACGTGTCATCATCCTACGGTGCCGACAATCACCATTGCCACGTGTGCCACGTGTCACTCCACGCCAGCGTCCACATCATCAGTTGACCGAGTCAACATGCCACCTCACCGCCACGTCATCATCAGCCAATCACGAAGTGCCACGTATCGCAATCATATGGTGCCGACAGTTGTCATCGCCACGTCAGCATAATAATTGAGTTGTTAGCCGCCTCGCCACGTGTCGCCTTATCTCCTTATCTAGAATCGCACGTGTCATCACCTCAGCATGCCACGCTAAAAAGTGTTGGCGTCGCGACTTGGCGTCGCGACGCTGGATGCCTATCCGCGCCTATAAATTGAGCTCGAGATTTCAGTTTTAGATGTACATTCCTCTCTGAATTCTCTGATGTAAATACAGAGTTTTCTATCTAGTTTCTTTTAATTTTTAGTTTTGTAATTAATTTTAATTACGTTCTGTAATAATAGTAATTTACTTTCTTTACTTTTTACAGTTTTTACTATTCACCATGAGGAGGTAACTTCCCACTGCTATGGTGAAATGTAATTCTTTTACTATTGCTATTTAGATTAATCTCCCTTAAATATAATATATTTACTATTTAAAATTTGACTTAAAAATGATACCGATATATGGTCGGTTGGTAATTCATTTTAATCTGGTTTAAACCTGACTAATCAAGGATACCGCCAGATTGGTCGGTTGATAATTAAATTTTCTTACCGCTATATGGCAGGTTTATTTGGTTCCGCCTTTATGGCTGGTTGGACTTAATTTGACTTAATCAGGTTACCGCCTATATGGACGGTTGGTAAAATAATCACAAGTTAATATATTATTAATGAGATATCTAAATAGTAATTAGTAAAAGTTGATCATTTTACCTTAGCATTTTATTTTATTGTATTTACTTTTCAGCTTTTACTTTACCGCAATTATTTTTCAGCATTTTTACTTTATGTTTTACTTTTAAGTTTTTACTAGCCCTACTTATGTGTTAGTTATCTGGGGTTGTGATGAATTCTAATATCACTTGTTTATAAGGGATTATTTTATAGTTTGAGTAATTTAACTGTTACTTATAAGTCTTAAGCTTAATGCTTCTTGTTGTCTGATCACCAATAAGATTGATGTGGTAAATCTAAAATAAACTTGACAAAAGAATTTTAGATTTCAGCCTTAGACTTAATAGCCCATGATCTTCCTTGAGGATATAACCCTTTAATAGATTTCCTTACTGGATAGACATATACCTGTCGAGCGGGGGTAGCCATAATTGGAACTTAAACTTAATGAATCCAGGTAATTTGGTTGACATAGACATATGGTTCAATTGGGTTAAACTGGGTATTTGTGTCTGACCATCGACAGAGGCTTTCGTATAATTTCGTGTTCCAGGTTAGTAAACCGATTTATTACACAAACATAAAATAATTACTTCATCTTTTAAAAGATATTAGAAAGATTCACAACCCTAAATCTTTGAGTCTTTTGTTATTTTCCTTAGTATTTTCTTTTGTTTATTATATTTATTTTAATTAAGGAAAACCACATTCAACCAATCAATCAAACAATCATTATCTTCTCCCTATAATTAGATATTTGTAAATAAATAGATTCAACAATTAATAACAACAGTATGAATTAGTCATCGTGGGATCGATATTTTTATACTACTTGAACGGTACGTGCGCTTGCGTTATACGTGTGTGTTTACGCCGGTCATAGGTGTATTATTTTTACCCACACTCTAGGCTCCACGTACAAAGGTGGATTAGAATATAAACTAAAAAGAATTATCAAATTTTTTTGATAATAAGTGTTTATAGAATAAAATCCAAGACCAATTATAGAGAACCTAAATTTTACGGATTGTTTGAATTATTTTAATATCATATTACACAATCAAAATAAATAAAAATTGATTTAAAAAAGCAAAATTAAAACACCAACAATGTAACAATTATTGATAGAATCATGAAAATAAATAATAACAAAATAATAAATGTAATGACATTAGATGAAGTTAAGTCATAACTTTTTTTTTAAAAAAAAAAAAAGTGTTTGAATGATATTATTGTAAATAAAAGTAAAAAATTCAAAAAAAATGGAAGCTTCGCCCGTCGCCTAAATGTCATTATTTAAGAACAAAATTTTCTAGCAAGTTTTGTTGCATATAGGCTGTAATAGGGTACGTGTCAAATATGCTTTGTAACACCTACATCATCTTACTCCAATCCCAATCCCATTAACTAGAGAGAGACTAAGTGACATATGAATTATTCTGGTCCACATTAATCCCTATGATATTAATTTACTTTACTTAACATGTAACTTATTGGGGTTATTCGCTGCGGAAGCATGGTTTAGGCGAAATCATAATTTTGAAATTTTTTAAACTTACTCAATAAATTATATGGTTTCATATATCAATAATTTATTCATATTTCACCTACATATATTTTTCGATATCAAATAATGACAAAATAAATAATGAAAACACTACGAAATTTTTACGAAAATGATTTTTCCATAAAATGACATAAAACGTGTTTACGGTCGAACCGACCAACCGAAACCACACGAGACTGTCCAGGTCATCCCCAATAGTATTCAGTCAACCCTTGGGCTGTCCAAACAATGACCAATTCACTGTTTTGACAGCCTTTACACGATAAGGCCATAATTTCACTCGGTAACGCCGTTTTTTACCGTTTTCGCGTATTTTCACTCCGAAATCATTTCCAGAAATTATACTAACAGTACTCAATACACATCCAATAAGTTTGAACATCATATTTTTCATCACCGAATGGATTTTTTCAAGTACACATCATCAACATTCAGGGCTCCGTGCCCAAAACTATACATACAAACCAAGACATTTATTTACATATATATAACAATGTGCATTACACGATACAAAACATAACCAACATAATTCCCAGACTTCTATGACATCTCTCAAGACTTTAGAGTGGCTGACTGCAACTTGGTGATCTGACGCTTTGAGCATGACATTCCAAAAACTTGATGGTTGACCGACTTAGTTGCCAACTTGCAAAACCAGCAAACTGTTGTGGTGTGAATCATAAAACTCAATAAGTAACCACACTCATACTATATAAAGTAAGAATAAATCTTGAAAATAATGTACATATATACATGTATATATAGTAGTTAAATCATCTTTCCATTGAAATTCATTATATTTAAATAATTTAGTAGAAGAAGAAGAAGAAGAATCGGGACCGAAAGTAGAAAATCTAGTCATTTGTGTTTGTGTTGTATCAATCACAAACTCAACTTCATGATTACTCTTCGTATGATCCGTTATACTTCCATACCCACCGGTGTGTTTGTATATTTTTCCACAATAATTACAGACATTAGTCTTTTCACCATGACATTATTCACTACGAGAGTGAAATATTTTGTCAACATTTCAAAACCTCGATTTTTCACTTGACAACGTGAATTCATTTCGCCGGTCAATTGAGTAGTAGCCTCAGTCTCAGGAATGTTAGTATTATGTGATGAAGTTTCCATTATAATGAATGTATGACAATTGAGAGAATTGAAAAAAATAATAATTAAGAGATTAAGAATTTGAGATAATGGGATTGAGAAAAATATAATTGAGAAAAAATAAAGAGAATTGAGATTTGAGAGTAATTGAATATATGAGAAATTGAGAGAGTGAAAAGAATAAATTATTAGTGATTTCAAAAATTGAATTATGGGGTTACTTATAGATTTTTTTTTGATATTTTGTTATGCCTAAAGTGCCCCCAAAATATAGTTGTTAGGAATGGCAATTTAGGAATTTTATGAATTATATTATTATTATTTTATATTTAAAAAAATAAAAAAGAGAAATTAGGCTCAATTTCAGCTTAACAGCTCTTTTAATTTTTTGAGCCTAATGGCTCAACCTTTCCATAATTACTAATGGTTGAAACCGTAGCCATAATGGTTACAGTTTCAACCACACCAACCGCCCAAATCGATGGTTGGTTTTTAAGCCAACCGTAACCAAACCGGACTCATCCGATTTGGTTACGGTTTATGGTTAAGGTTTGAGGTCAACGGTTCAAATACATGTGGTCAATGGTTCAGTTACGATTTGAAAATTGAACCGTGTGCATGTTTACTTACCTAGAGCAAGGATAAGAGTTGAAAATAACAGTCAACTCCAGAAATTAGAAATGGTAGATCTTTCTCATTTGATGTGACCAAAGCAGATGTTATATTTGACCAGCTATTTAAAGACAAGCAAATTAGGCTAAGTGGAATTAATTATCGAGCCCTGAACATATTTGGGGTAAAAAATATTATAAATGGCATAATACATGGTCTCACCTGAATAACAATTGTCTTGTATTTCGGAATGTATTGCGGGATGCTATTGAGTTAGAACGAGTTACATTCGAAAACAAAGACAAAAAGGTTGTGGATGAGAAGATGTTCCCCAAGCTAGTGGAAATGAATATGATTAATCCGGACTGAACCAAAATGAGGCTGCCAAGATTCCAATTGGTACTGGATGAAAGGCAGGAGGATCAGCATCCCGACGTGTTTGAACGACTGAGTCCTAGAGGGAAAGGGAACAGCCAAGAAGAATTATGCATACATTGTCGAAATAGCTAAAAATGGATGAAGAAGTTGGAGGAAACCTGTAAAACAAGACCTCCGCCAAGTAGGCCGCCCTTAGTATGGCATCCAGGAACCTTCATTCCAAGTTTCTATGGGGAGCATTCAAACTTATTCTAGAATGTCAGGACTTTCCGACCACAACTGTGAAGGTCCAACGTGTGACATTTGTATAACGAGAAAAATGGGAGGATAATTCCCATTGATGAGATGACTCATACGTATTTGAGACGACATCAAAATAATTATGGCTGGATAATGCACAGAAGTATGGAGCAGACCGCCATAAAACCTTACGCATGTCAAACGTTATGGCAGGTCAAGGTAATGATAAGAAAGGTGAAAAAGAGCTCGAAAACATCCCATGGAAACTAAACTGACTCCTGAATGCAGAAAGCGGGCGAGATTTGATCGTCGTGATAGAAATAAAGAAGAAGATGCCAGAGAACGCCGTATTATTATCCAATTTAGTAGCATGCCACCCGTCATGGCTAATCACTATATGGTTCTAGAGAACTTTGAACCAAAAAAAGGTGAAGTCCAAAATATGGAAGAAGATGTCTACAACACCAAAGAACCAATAGCATAATCTTTTACCTTAGAAGAATTAGATGAGCACCAAGTGGATGACATGATTGAAATAGAAGAGGAGATCGATTTACGTGTAGAAGCATATAGGAGGAGGATACCCAAAATCGACTCTTGAAAGAGCTATAAAAGGTAGTGAATCCAACAATATGCACATTATGAGAAGACACATGATGTTTTTAGTATTATTCATTGTACGAGAAGCCCAAATTAAGGTAAAGGGTACCGCGGGCTACATCAACTAGAAGTTTTGATAGTGGGGCTTCGTCCAGCAGCACACCACATTTACCACATTCGGGCTGGGATTTAGACAAATCTAAGGAAGCATTTGCTCGTGTTAGATGTTGCATGTTGGTTGAGACTTTGGATTGAGTCCAATAACACTTGGGATTATTTTGCATTCATTTTTCCTTAGATTTTCCATTTCAATATGTTCGCGTTTGTGTTACGTTCGTGTGGGCGCTTGCACGCAAACCAGCATTTGCCTTTGTGGCATGTTCTTCTGTCTGTTCGAATGAAGCTTTCCAGAGAGCCTTCATTCGAGTCACATTCGACAGGTCGTTCGAACGCAAGCCTCCAGAGAGCTTGCAATCGAGTTGCGTTTGACATGCATTCGAACACCACAGTGATTTTTAGAATGAAAGTTCTGGATTTCAGCCCACTATAAAAAGGCCCATTTAGAATTATTCTTCATTTTCCTCTCATCTCTCTCCCTCACGAATTTTGCTCTCTCAAAAACACTTCATATCCTTCCTAAATCAAGCTAAATCTTGAGAGATTTGTGCATTTCCAAGCTTTAGGAAGCTCAAATAAGTCTTCAAAGCTATTCTTTAGCCCTTGTTTTGCATTTGGGTGGAACCCATTCTTTTGACCTAGGTTTGTTTTGCATGATTTGTATTATTAGCAAGTTAAATAGGCTTAGTTAAGTAAGAATTGGCATGAAATGATTATGAAATAAGTTGAAACGCATGGTATATGTAAAGTACTGAAACCCTAAGTTTTGGGGCTTTTGAATTGTTATGAGATCTATGATTTAGGAAGCAATTATAGAGCTTAGAATAGTGTTTACTAGCATGAATGAAGCATATGTTAGGTTGGTTCCAAACCACTACATGTTTGGGATGGCTTTAGCTACGAGTTTGGGTGGTATGGTAAAAACATTCACAAAACCTCATATTATAATTGTATGGGAATGAGTAGAAAGTTAAAATAATGTTACTGAAGTGTACTTTGATAATAGTACTTCTCGATGTATGAGTTGTTTGCCAATATTTGATGGATTTGAAATATGCTTTATGATATACTTGACTTGTGAGTATCCGTTTAGAAGTACTGGTTAGGATTCTGTTTCGGACGGGGTCCGTTCTATACCTATTTTAAAATAAATAATGGATCATATATGATCCAGTATGTATAAGCCAATACATATGTTAGCCTATGCATGATCTCTCATGTGATGCTCTAGTTTATTATAGTTTGTGATTGAAATGTATGTTTTCAGATTATGAATTCTTGCCAATGGATAATGAGTCTAGTATGTGTATAGATGCTCTTGATTGTTCGTCTTTTGAAATAAGTGACATGTGTGCCATTTTGAAAAGTTTACAAGCAAACGAAAAAGCTTTGAACCCAGTGTGGATACTTTTGTTCCTGTTACTTATGACATTTTTTTAAAACTTGATGCTTTGTTGCTTCAATTTATGATTTCGAATATGTTTTGATGAAAGGTTTCAGACTCTGTGTGATAGGTATGTGTTTGATCTGTATTTTTACATTTATTTTTTAGCTCATGTTCTTTTGAAATAAAAGGGTTTCCGATAACTTGTTTTTGAATATGCTTATGACTTATGACTCTATCTCGGTGCTTGGAATATGTTTTTGATGTTTTAAATATAGTAAAGTTATGTTTTCGTTGAGACGCTTGAAAATTTATTTCTGTCACGGTGCCTGATGATGTTTATGGTTTTTAACCCTCTGTGACACTTGATGATATATTTTGTCCCAGCTTCGCTGAGGCGCTTGTTCAGGGTTTCGCCCATCTGTAAATGGAACGACTCGTTTCTCTGTCGACATGGTCCTTTGCATACACTATCTGATCAGAGCGCGTGACTAGAGCAGTGGACATTTGATAAATATTTTGAAAAGATCATTTTCAAGAGAATTATTTTGAATAATATGAATTTGAATCCACTTACGCTTTCAAAAGAATTGTCTTGACTAAGGTATACTTAGTGATTTGGAGAAAGAATGATTTCAAAAGAATTATTTTTCGATAGAGATACATCTGATTTCATTATGACAAGTTATTATATGTTTCCGCCATGACGCTTGTACTATGTTTTTGTGATTTTATGGTTTTGAACTCGTTGTGATTCTTGTATAAGACTATGTCCAACTAAAATAGACCGACCCGCTACCCTTTGTCGACATGAGCTTGTTTCGTTCATTGTTCGGTCTTAGTACGTAATTCAGACATTGGACGCTTGTTATATTTCGTCCAGTTGAGTTGGTCATGGACGCTTGGAAATTATTTATAAGGAAGATGGTTTTCGAATTTGATTCTATTTACAACAAAGAGTTTTTATGACGAGCTTTCAAAATGATTTGAAAGTGGATGTTTTATGTTTTCCATAATGATGATGTTTGCGATTGTTTGTGTATAATCTACGTTTTTAAAGTGTAAATGGATAGATTGATCGTGATTGGTTGACTTGTCTTAAATGTGAGAATATAAGAAGTTGTTTGCACAAGAGTTTGTGTCTCTTATATGTTAATGTATATGGGTGTTGATTGTTGTCTCAACGTGTATAAGACAATGCATATGGATGTCTATGTATTACTTTTATGTTCTGGTGCATATTAAGAAATATGTATGTTGCTACTACCGGTAGCGTACTGCTTCTGGCCAGATGTTATATGCAAAATAAACTAACTCTGAAGAACTATAATGAGGCCCTAATACAGAACCTATTGGAATTAGACAAACTCAAACTAAACATCTTAAACCAGTTAGAAGTGTAAAAGTCTAGAATGGCCAAATATTATAATAAGAAATTTATTGCTAATTCATTCGTGACGAGTGATGAACATTAAAACGTGTACACTTAATAAAAGATAAACTAATCATTTTACAGTTATAATTTCATTAATCCTCTTAATTTAGCACATTTGTAAAATAATAATTAAATTTATGGTTATTGTGATTTTTATTTCTTATGTATGTGAAATAATACTTTGGATGCATAACTAGAAAAATGGACGTGATATGTGGATTTTGGAGGCTAAAAACTTAAAAGTGCGTTCTAACAGGGTACAATTTCAGAAGTTCATACCTTGCGCAATTTTTGTATATTGGCCATAATTTCTTACTCCGATATCGGATTGAGGCGATTCTAGTTCCAGATGAAAGAAGACTCAAATATTTAAACCTTTTTGTTGATAAGATTTTCTAGTCCTAAGATTTTCAAGACCAAAATTGATGAAAATTTCAAAGTGTGTTATATATAATTACTAAAAAAAAATTGATAGAGGGTCACCATCCACCTTTCGATGGATGGCCCCTCCACCCGCTGCCATTGTTGACAATTTGCAATTGCAATTGTCAACAGTCAATTGCAATTGAAATTGTGAGAAGAGGTGTCTAGCACCTCTATAAATGGAGGTGCTCTGCACCTCATTTTCTTTAGTCTGATTTCCACAATTCTCTCTGAAAATTTGTGAAGTTTAAGCTCTTGTGTGTTTTTTTTTTAAAGCTTTCTTGTAATTTCTGTTTCTTTCAATAATAAAATTTTGAGTGTTTTTTTAAATCATGAATAGCTAATTTCATTTTGCTGGGGTAAAGAGTGAAACTTTTAATATAAAAATATAGATTAATCTTTTTTATATTATAATATATAAATTATAATTTAATTATTAATATTTAATTTAAATATGGATTAATTATTGACAAACTTTGTTACCGCCTATATGACTGGTTTTATTTATTTGGCATAATTGAGTACCTGACTGGACTTGTTATAGACAAATATTATCACTGCCTTTATGGCTGGTTTTATATGTTTTGACATAATTAATTCATGAAATAAATTAACTGGATAATAATGACAATTTATATATTATAAAAAATAATATTTCTAAATCTGAAATATTAAAAGTGGATCCCTTAGCCCCAACATTTTATTTTATTATTGATGTCTAATTAAAAATTGTCAATCATTTCAAACAAATCAATCTTTTCATTTTTACTCGAATTATTGTTTTAATTTACTAAATCTATTCTCTGTTGATCTACCCCGAACTTATAGGGTTATTTTATTACTTCGACAATTATACTTGGGAGTAAAGAACCACTTTATGAGTGTGTCAAGTTTTTGGCGCCATTGTCGGGGAATATAATTTTGTAGATAGAATAATAATTTAATCCTTGTATTTTTTTCTTTTCTTTTATTTTTTTATTTTATTTTGTATTTTATTTTAATATTTTCTACATTTCATTTTTTTTAATCACTACATTTATAATTTTTTTGGTCATTCATTTTAACTTTTTTTTTTCATTTGTTTATTAATTTTCTTTTTGTAAGTATTGAATTGCATATTTAAATTTTAGCTTATAATGAGACATTGGTCTTGATCATCCAACGGTAGATTAAATAGTGAGTCTTCATAACCTTCATCGTCAGTCAAAATGGTCGAGAACCGAAATAAAAACCCGCCTGCCCGAGTTGAAAATCATGTTGATCAGAAAGAAAATGAGTCTCAGTATGACGATCTTAATCATCCTAGGACACTCAGACAATTCATGAATCTCACTAGGATAGGATCACCATCTTGCATTGTTTTCCCCCAGATGCATCACGTTTCAATTTTAAACCAAATGTCATCCAACTTTTACCAATATTCTACGGTCTAGAATCAGAAAATATTTATCAGCACTTAAGGGAATTTGAACAGGTATGTAACACTTGTACAGACCAAAATTACAACATTAATATAATTCGACTCAAGTTTTTTTTCCATTTTCTTTAAAGGATAAAGCTAAAATTTGGCTGCAGAACCTTAGATCAGGATCCATTAGAACATGAGATGATTTGCAAGAGCAGTTTCTAAAAAATTACTTTTTCCCTCATAAGAGAAACTCCTTTAAGAGAAGAATCACAACTTTCACACAAGAGTCGGGGGAAACACTTTACCAATATTGGGAGAGATTTAAAGAGATATTGAATATTAATTTACATCACGGGTTTGAAACATGGAGGTCGGTTTCCTACTTCTACGAGGGTTTAACACCCCAAGGTAGACAAGTAGTGGAAATGATGTGTAATGGTGAGTTTAGGGATAAAAATTCCGAAGATGCACTAGATTACCTAGAACACATAACAGATAATACCCAATAATGGGACACAGTTGGCACTTATGAGTCATCTATAAAACCACAGTCATATAGTGGAGTTATGTTTAACCTTAGGGAAGACCATGACCTTTATGCTAAATATGCATCTCTAGCTAAGAAAATTGAGGCATTAGAAATGAGGAAGAGTGATCATGTCAAGTTAATTCAAGAAGTCACATGTCAAATCTGTAATTCAAATGACCACGTCACACAAGTTTTCCCCACCTTGATAGCACTGCAAGAATATCTTCATTACCAAGTCAGTTCCATAAATACTTTCAAGAGATCAGTTCCATAAATACTTTCAAGAGATCAGTTCCATAAATACTTTCAAGAGACCAAATCCAAACCATACTCCCAAATCTACAATTCTAGTTGGAGAAACCATCCAAACTTCAATTGTAGGAATGATAACCAAGCACAACCATCGTAACAACCTCCCAAGGTACACCAAAATTTCCAAAATTCTTAGAATTATGCACCATATATCCCACCGTCTAGGAGAATCCTTTAGGATACCTTGCATGCATTCATTGAGAAACGGAAAGTCATCAATAACTAAAATGTTCAAACATTGATTGATATGAAAGATACTTTTTCCAAAATCACATCTGCATTGACCATCAATGAGAAAAGAAAGTTTCATGCACAACCATAACCAAACCCCAAAGGTCATAAAAACCCTCACGAGAGTAGTTCTGGTAGTCAACACATAGACCATGTCAAATATGTTATTACTCTTAGCAGTGGTGAGGTCATCCACAGACCTATTCTTGAACCAAATGAAGTTAAAATAAATCAAATTCAGAGGGTAAGGAATGGGTTGATGAACCATTACTTATCAATGATGATAAAAAAAATTCTCATGCACCTCAATTTCCTCAAGCATTAAAAACAAAGAAATTGAACCATTCCCCAAAGATATATGAAATATTCAAACATGTAAGGGTAAATATTCCTTTGTTAGATGCCATCAAACAGATATCGTCTTATGTCAAATTTCTGAAAGACTATGCATTGTTAAAAGAAAACATCAAGTAAGAAATAAAGCTTTTCTAGCTGAACAAGTAAGTTCCATTCTCTCAACCAATAATGCATTAAAATACAAGGACCCTAGTTGTCCAACTATTTCATGTATGATTGGAAATAAAAAAAAATGAACATGATTTGCTTGATCTTGGAGCCAGTGCCAATTTGCTTCCATTTTCAGTTTACCAACAACATAATATTGACGATGCATACCTGACAATAAGATAAGTGGTGTTATTCAGTTTTGTCATTCAGAAGCATGTGGAGGTCATTTCTCATCTAAGAAAACCTCTGTAAAAATCTTGCAGTGTAGATTTTATTAGCCCATCATTTTTAAAGATACACATACTTCTTACAAAACTTGTGAAAATTGTCAAAAGTTGGGATCCATTTCAAAAAGAAACACGATGTCTTTAAATCTTATCCTTGTCATCGAAATCTTTGATTGTTAAGGAATAGATTTCATGGGTCTATTTCGCCATCATTTGGATTTTTATATATTTTAGTTGCAGTCGATTATGTCTCCAAATGGGTTGAGGCGATTCCTTGTCGAAATAATGATCACAAAACTATGATTAAATTTTTAAAAGAAAATATTTTAAGTCAATTTAGAATCATTCGGGCCATTATAAGTGACATAGATAAACATTTTTGTAACAGACATTTTAAGTCCTCAATGAAAAAATATAAAGTTACATATAAAGTTTACATCTCCTATCACCCTCAGACAAATGGTCAAGTTGAACTAGAAAATAGGGAAATCAAATAAATTTAGAAAAAACGATCAACCCAAATCGCAAGGATTGGTCTATTCGACTGACTGATGCACTTTGGGCATACCGAACAACTTTCAAAATATCTTTGGTAATGTCTCCATATCGTCTAGTTTATGGAAAATCTTGTCATTTGCCTGTAGAACTTGAGTATAAGGCATATTAGGCTATTAAAGCATTCAATTCAAATATTGAAAATACCAGTCATGAACGTAAACTACAAATAAATGAACTTGAAGAGTTAAGAAATGATTCATATGAGAATGCGAAAATTCTTAAAGCTAAAACTAAAGTCATTCATGATAGTCGAATTTCACGAAAAATATTTGAAATTGGTCAAAAAAAATTTGCTTTATAATTCTCGTCTTCATTTATTTAATGGAAAGTTGAAATCCATATGGAGTGGCACATTTATTGTGAAGCATGTTTACCCATATGAAGCTGTTGACATCGAGAATTTTAGGGATTGTGATGTATTTAAAGTGAATAGATAACGTCTAAAACCATTTTTGGAGTGTTCAAATTTTCAAGAATCTTTTTTCCTTTCAAACCCAGTGTACAATGATTGATGTATTTTCTTTTCTTTTCTTTTGTATTTGTCTCATTTTCATTTTTTCTTGAGTTTTTTTTTCTTTTCTTTTTTGTCAAAATCTTACACCCCGGTTAAACAGCGGATAATGGTACTCTATGACTTTAAGTCAGTTCTTTCAGTTTCCTAAAATTACTGATATCCTACAATCAAGGCATGGAAGAAACTCTTGCAAAACTCCACAATCATTTTCCTTATCTCCCACAAAATGCTTCGATGAAAACTTACAAAGCACGCACCGAAAGAATGAGGATTCTTATGTTCAATGGTATTCCTAGTGATAATCGTTGGGTAATTGAAGCAATGGTTCACTTGGTAGGTGAATCATCTGACTTTTTCATTTCTTACATGTCTGATTTAGGGAAAAACACATATGCTAAGAAACGAAGAGCTAAACAATTAGGTGTTTGTTATAAATATGCACGCTAGACGTGTAACACTCGTTATCGTTCTTTAGGAATGGTGTCTAACAATCGCGAAGATAAAATTCAATTCATTAGTGGTGGCTTGAGTAAGGAGTCTTTAGGTGATATATCATTGACTCTTGAGACACATCATAGTGGACATATTCATCAAGTAACTCGCAATTTACATACATAATTTCAAAAAAGAAAGACAACAATACAGTCTCAGGAATCTGATTTTAAAAGACATTGTTTGCCAATTTATAAGAAAATTGGATGGGAAGCATATCCCGACCCATAGAGTGTGTTCAAGCCGTTACTGGACGTAAAACCAGAGGACGATATGAGTCACAATCACAACTACCAGTACATATTTTTTCAATTTATTGCTTTCAATTCATTTCCTTTAAATTACTGTTTTGATTTACTTTAATTTACTGTTTTGATTTCCTTTACTTTAATTTTTACCGACAGTATCTAAACTTTTTGACTATCACGATTTATTTTACTGTTCATCTGACAATTTTCATTTTACAGGTACTAGTGCTTTTATTACTCACCATTTTCAGGATCCATAAATGCAGCTTGTTAATTCTCTCTTTAACACATCTAGATAAGAAAGAGAACAAAAATGGAGAAAAATTCAAGACGAAGAGTCACTAATATCTGTATGTTTGGTGGAACTAGCTCTAAAACTAAACCAGAATTTGTTGAAGCTACAAAAGAATTGGGTAGAGTTATGGCGGAAAGAAATATACACTTAGTATATGACGGTGGCAATCTTGGATTGATGGGATGTGTTTAAAGGCTGTGCAAGAATGTGGTAGTCAAGTTTTGGGGATCATTCCAAAACCTTTGGTAGATAAAAACCTCATCGGAAAATCAAATACGAAGAATGCATTGTCTCAGGTGTATTTGAAAGACTTACTGAAATGATTAATCATGTTGACGCTTTATTACTTTACCAGGTGAGCTAGGCATTATGAAGAAATATTCACAGTTGCATCATGGCCAAACTTGAACATTCACCAAGAACCCATTAGACTACTTTGTTAGGGTTGATGCTCGGAGCGCCAATTTCTTATGTATCTTCTTGTAACTACTTTTGTAAATATTTTAATGTGAATAAAATAAACAGTTTCTATAATATAACATCTTTTTATATATGATAAAGACTTAATTGACAATAGAATGATTAGTTATGATATGGTTGCAAAAGCGTCGCAACTGTTTTTGAGTTGTATCATAACAGTATCATTTCTTAAACAGTTCCTGTCAAGGTTTATAATTACTTGGTCAGTAAGTAAACCCGCAGAGACTGATACATGTCGTATATTGGAATCTTGGATTCCAATGGTTGCTTAATAAACCATGAGACATGGAGACTCTTATAGACATGTAGGTATTTATATCGGATAAATACCGAACGACTCACCGAGGATTCTTAATGGATGATACACTAACGTCAATAAGAATCTTCTCGCGTTGAGTAGCATAATGATTCTTTGACTTGAGATACCACTGTGGATATATGAGATATCCTCCACACTTTGATGGCAGTCACGTCACCGACCTATTTAGGTCAGAACTCTGCTTGTTCGTTGGGGGTGGATTGACGTAACATCCATCTCCCGGAGATGTTACCGGCATAGAATAGACCAAATATTTTTAATGGATGGTACACCAATGTCAATAAGAATTTTTTTGGGTTGAGTAGCATAGTGATTTTTTGACTTGAGATACCACTGTGGATATATGAGATATCCTCCACACTTTGATGGCAGTCATGTCACCGACCTATTTAGGCCATACCTCTGCCTGTTTGTTGGGGGTGGATTGATGTAACATCTCTCTCCCGGAGATGCTACCGACATGGAATAGACCGACTTATCCCTCTGAGCCTCTGACTTTCTGACTTTGATCCACACTACAAAACTCATCTCAAATATGAACTCATGTATGGGACCATTGCCCAACTCAATAATAAGAAATGCAAATCAATGCTCATAATTTTTTACTTTATAACAATACAATTTACAACTTTGCTTATGGATACTTTTAATCGATATAATGACTGATACATGATTTTATTGTGACTCTGATTGTACTCTCCCTCTCTCTCACTTGACTTGGTGGACCAAACTATTGGGGCAGTTGTGGAACCCCTAGGGTCGGATCGGTGCCCCGAGCAGCGGAAATAGGTCTAACCCATGGATATCAAGTATGGGTGTAATTTTAAATTATTTAATGAAATACTATATTCCATTACGAGTGTATGGAAAAATTGGGGATGAATCGGAGTCTGATGCTAAGAAACGAGCGAAAACAAAATCGACGTGTGCACGCGTACACGCGTGAACAGTGCACGCGCATGAACAGTGCACGCACGCACTGTTCATTTTGAACATACTTTGCTTTTCTTTTTTTCCCCCATTTCTTTAGGGTATTTTACCCTAATCACTTCTGGTTCTCCCTAAACACTTGAAAAACACCCAAAATTAATTTTTAATTTCAAAACCAACATTAGCACATGTTATAGAATAAAAATCAAGATTTTCAAAATATCAAATATTTTTACAAAAACATAGATTTATTCTAAATAGGCACTTGCGTAAATTTTGAATCCTATACACAAACCCAATTAGAATCCCAATAGAAAATGTCTCTTGAACAATTCTAGGTCACCCAAGGGTGGTCAAGTGATTCTAGAATGGTAGCTATAGCTCTAAGCTTTAATCTAGAGTTCCAAACTCTTATTAATTGTTCAATGTCCAACATGAACATCTTTGACCTAAATTATAAGCATGTTGTTTTTATACTTCTAACGTATCCTAACACTATTGATTAACCTTATTCAACATTAAGCGATGTGGTCATGCATCTAATACACAAATGAACATAGCTTATGAGAATATCAAACATTACCTAGTAAGTTTGATGCAAGATCTAATCTACCTCTCCTTTGTTGAAATTGTTGGAGAACCTCCAAGGTGTGCAAGCTCGACTCCAAGATCCAATCTTGTTTCCAATGCTACTAAGCTTCACTTCAAGATATAATCTTGATTTCTCCTAGATGAAATATTGTAGAGACCTTACAAGCTTCTCTAAACACTTCTCTAACTTAGGCTAATCTCTCTTGCTTATGCTTATGCTTTTTTTGTACTTGTAATTAAAATCTTCCTAAAACTTTATATTTATAGCAAAACTTAGGTAATTTTTAATTAATAAAAGTTGTAATAAACTTTTAAGTGGGCTTAATCTAATTTCTCCAAATATTCATAATTAGGTGTGACTAATCTCCATTGTCTTCCACTTTAATTTAATCTAATTAAATCAAGCCAAGGATTAGGAAATTGATTAGTTAAATGTTTGCCATCTTGATTTAATCCAATTAAATCAAGCCAAAATCACCTATTATTACATAGGGGTGAGCAAAACCGGTTTCAGTTCCGATTCCGCATGGAACCGGAACCTACCCGGAAAAAATCGGTTTCTAAATAAGTGGAACCAGAACCTACCCAATTAAATAGGGTACCCTATTATTCGGTTCCAATTCGGTTCCGGTCCGGTTCCAAATTACCCTATTTATATAAAATTGTCAAACTTTAAAAATGTAATTATTTATTTTGATACATCACATGAATGTGAATAAAGAAAACATAATGGGAATAAAAAGACATGTGGGTCATTGGCTGAAACAAGTGCAGGGGAGGCGATATAGAATTTCTTCCTATAAATCAAACTTATAACTACAAAAGAACTACTAAAACCCAGAACAAGAAATTGAAAAGTATAATATCATCAAAATTTGAAAGGAAAAAAAAAGCTATTTAGAGAGAAAGAGAGAAACTGACATGGGTCATAGACAGTAGCTTTGACAGTGTAACCTCGTTGTAGTAACTGCTTCACCAGCCATGAAGCTATGAAACCTGAAGCTCTTGTTACACACACACACCACATTTCCTTCTCTACTCATCATCTCGCTCTCTCTCTCTCTACGTGAAATTGTATTAAAGACTCTAAAAGTGTTACAAAAAAAAAGTAGAGAAGAGCAGGCAATAAATGTAGGTTTTACATTCAGGTATCAAATCGGGTATCGAATTCGGTTCTAAATTTGATTCCGGTTCCGGTTCTTTGGTCCGGTTCCAGTTCCGGCTATTATAGAACCGGAACCGGACAGGTTAAAAATTGGTTCCATCTATTTGGAACCGGAACCAGACAGGTTACAACCGGTTCCGGTTCAAAACCCAAATTTCCGGTTCGGTTTCAACCGGTTCCGGGTAGACCCGGAACCGGTGCTCACCCCTATTATTACATACTTACAATTACCATAATATCCTCAATTACCATATTATGATTTTACAATTAAGCCCTTGTGTAATTATTGAATTAATCCAATTAGGTCAAAGTAAATAATCAATGTTATCCAATAACACTTGATTATCTTAGTTGATAATTATAATATCGAATATTATATTCTATCAAAATTAATTGGCTACCCAATTGCTCAACGAGTACACTTCATATTGAGACTCTCTAAGTTCAGACACGTTCGTTATATAAGCTTAGCTAATATGTACGTAATTCGGCCACCTCTGAATTCGCGAAGAACACGAACAACTTTTCTGAACTATACTAGTCGAGGTCATCACATATGTTTAACAATCCCTACGTCGTAGGCTATCCGAGTTGTGCTTAGGAAACATAGAATATACCATCAAGTTTCCAAGGCGCACATCTCATGTCGACATGTCCACGATTCTTTAGAACTGATGCGATCCACCCTAGGTGATCGGATTTGGCCAAAGTCTTTAAGAATCGTGACTTAACTCACATGGATACCTAAACCCCTTATGGTACACATTCAGGTCGACAGATCCTATCTTGCTTCACACTTGATTACTAAGTGCATCGGTCCACACCCAACGAACATCTAGATGCCAGACAATGAAAGGTTTCTGACATACATGGCATCAAAGTGTGGAGGATCTCACACAAAATCAATGATATCCTATAGCCAAAGGATTACATATGCTACTCGACTCGAGGAGATTCCTATTGACGGTGGTGTGTATTTCCAACTATTAGGAATCACATGTGAGTCATTCAGTATTCGCTCCAATGAATACCCACATGTCTATACGAGTTTCCAAAACTCATGGTACATCGCGTTAAACCATTGGAACTCCAATTACAATATACGATACGTGCTAGTCTTCTAGGTTATAGGAATTCGACCGTATTCTAAAACTATCGACTAGGAATATTTACTTTAAGAATAGTTTACACCTAGTGTCAAAACTATTCTAAGGTCGATGTCATTCTTAGCATATCTATACATTAATATAATACACGTAATGACAATACCATTATAAAGTATGAAATGAAAAAATATAGTTATTTTATTAATAAATAATTAAATGTACAATTCGGATTGGCACTCCAAGCACAAACTCCATCAAACTCCCACTTACTTAATGCCAATCTGGATGGTACCGTAGTCTCATCTCCTCCATATGTTTATCGAATAACTTAGGAGGTAAGACATTTGTAAGCGGGTCTGCTATGTTGTCTTGTCCTTGAACCTTCAGGACCACTATGTCTTTTCGTTCAATAATCTCTCTAATTACTCGGTATTTCCTTTCCACGTGTTTAGTGATGGAATGCACCCTCGGCTTCTTAGCCTGCGCAATGGCTCCGTTATTATCACAGTACAATAGGATTGAATCCGCAATACTAGGCACAATGCCAAGTTCTGTGATAAAATTTCTAATCCATACAGCTTATTTAGCAGCTTCTAAAGCCACTATAAATTCCGCCTCAGTGGTGGAATCAGCTGTTGAGCCTTGCTTTAAACAACGCCAACTAATCGCACCACCGTTAAGGGTAAATATATATCTTGATGTAGATTTTCTGTCATCTGGATCTCATTGGAAGTCGGAGTCTGTATAACCCTTAACTTGTAGCTCATCTTCTCCATATATCATAAAATTATCCATGGTGCCTTTAAGATATTTTAGGATATGTTTCACGACTGTCCAATGATCATTACCTGGATCAGATTGATATCGGCTAGTCACAATGACGCTGAAACTAATATCAGGTCTAGTACATAACATAACATACATTATGCTTCCAATACAAGAAGCATATGGAAAGTTAGACATCATAACTCTCTCTTCCTCAGTTTGAGGTGCCATTTTCTTCGAAAGATGTATGATGTATCTGAAAGGTACATTTATTGCCTTGCAGTTGGTAAAACTGTACCTTTATAGCATCTTATCTTTGTACGTCGATTGTGACAACCCTATAAGCTTCCTAACTCTATCTCGATAGAGTATTATACCTAGTATATAGGAAGCTTCACCCATATCTTTCATGGAGAAGTTCTTGCAAAGGTAGGCTTTCACACTTTGCATCATCCCTATATCATTTCCTATGATAAGGATGTCATCTACATACAAGACTAGGAAAACTATCTTGCTCCCACTAATTTTCTCATAAGCACATGGTCCTTCATTGTTTTTGATGAATCCAGATAATCTAATTATCTCATCAAAATGACGATTCCAGCTTCGGGATGCCTGTTTAAGTCCATAAATAGAATTTTGTAGCTTACAAACTAAGTTTGACGTCTCACTAGATACGAAACCCTCTGGTTGTTCTATATAGATGTCCTCTTCAAGGAATCCATTTAGGAAAGCGATTTTCACATCCATTTACCATATCTCAGAGTCGTAATATGTAGCAATGGCAAAAAGAATCCTAATGGATTTTAGCATGGTTACTGGTGAAAAATTTTCCTCATAGTCAATCCCAGGACGTTGAGTATAACCTTTCGCTACCAGTCGAGTCTTAAAGGTTTCCACATTTCCATCGGGCTCTCACTTCCTTTTGTAAACCCATTTTTAACCAATAGGTTTAACTCATTCATGAAGCTCAACTAAGTCCCAGACTTTATTGACATGTATTGAATCCATTTCAGATTTCATGGCTTCCAGCCATTTTCCCGAATCGATATCCAATATCGCTTCCTTATACGTAGTCGGATCTGTTTCCTACAAGAGGAGAACATCAAGGCTCACATTAGATGTTAAAAATAGTTTTTCATGAGGCCTTGATATTCTATTTGACTTACGTAGAACCTGTGTTGGAGATCCTTCACCTAATTGGATCTATGGTTCCACCTCAGGTTCCTTAATGTTGGGATCAAACTCATCATGTTGAATCTCTTTACAAATCCCATTTTCTCTTAAAATACATTTCGTTGCTCAGAATCGTAGAATTGATATCCCATGTAATTATCAGGATATGCAACGAACCTACATTTATACCCTCTGGGTGCTAGTTTATCCCGCTGTGTAATTCTAACGTTTAAATGTCTAAGACTTGGATTTCTACCGAACCATATTTGATAGGGGGTCGTAGAAACAGCTTTTGATGGAACTCTATTAAGTATGTAGGCAACAGTTTGTAAAGCGTAATCCCAAAGGTAATAAAAAAAGATATGTATAGCTCATCATCGTTCGCACCATATCCAATAAAGTACGATTTCTACGCTCAAACACTCCATTGTGTTGAGGTATTCCTGGTGGGCTATATTGGGCGAGTATTTCATTCTCCCTTAAATAATTTCTGAATTCTTCACTCATGTATTCACCGCCTTGATCTGATCTAAGGCATTTGATGAATTTACTGGTTTATTTTTCTACTTCGTTTTATAATATTTTAAACTTGTCAAATGTTTTCGACTTATGTTTCATCAGACAGACATATCCATATCTAGACTTGTCATCTGTGAAAGTTACAAAGTATGTTGAACCATCATGAGCAGCATGATTTAATGGACCACACACATCGCTGTGTATTAGCTCCAGTAAATCTCCAGCACGATGTCCAACACCTTGAAATAGGGCCTTTGTCATCTTTCCTTAGATACATGACTCACAAATCAGATAAGAATCTAATGTAAGATTTTCAATCAAACCATCCTTTACCAATTTGGATAGACATCTAACACCTATGTGGATCAATCTTATATGCCATAATTCAATATTATTTAATTCAGACTTCCTACTTGTATTTTTCTCTATATTAAAGACATATCTATATTTTTCCAATATATATTGAGCGTTTGATAAAGAACATTCACATTTTAATAATTTTTCTTTATCACACAAACATAAAGTTTCATCCTTAATTTTTATTTTATATCCATTTTTATCTAATATTGGCAGTGATATTATTTGTCTGATAAGGGAGGGAACATAATAACAGTAATGTAAATCTAATTTACATCCATTTGAGAGATCTATAATAATTGTTCCTATGTTCTTGACATCCAATATCTTGCCATTGCCAACTCTAAGCTGGATCTCCCCTTTATTCAGCCTTCTTTTAACCCTCATTTCCTGCAGGGAATTGCAAATATGAGTAAAACTACCAGTGTCTAACACCCATCAACTATTCGCATTTAAGGCTAATGAGATGTCAATAATTGGAAAAATACAAAGCGTACCTGAGGGTCCTGCTTTTCCTTTTAGCTCTGGACAATCCTTCTTCCAGTGTCCAGACTTCTTGCATTGTAGACATTGATCATGAGCTACTTTCAGTTTTGCTTCTTTGCGCTTTTTGGAGTTCTTCTTTGATATCTTCTTATTCCCCATTTTTATTTTCTTTGACTTCCTAGAAGTCTTTGAAGAGCCAGTTTCATCATGGAGATACAGTGTGGGGTTTCCTTTCTTCAAATCTTGCTCCGTCGTGCGTAGCATGTTATGAAGTTCTTCGTATGTGGCTTGCATCGAATGCATATGGAAATTTAATACAAAACCAGTATAAGAACCAGACAAAGAAGACAAAATCAAATTACGACCCAACCGTTCATCAAACACAATGCCTTATCGTTCCAGATATCAAATTTGGTCTATCATGTTCAAAATATGAGCGCTAACAGCTCCTCCCTCCTTGAGTTCAGCACGGAACAATTCCTTAGACCTTCGATAAAGTTATATCTCATGATTTGCCTCGAACAACTCCTTGAGTGTTCGCATGATGCTCCAAGCATCTGATACTTCAATTTACCGTCTCAGCAAATATAGAACCATCGATCATAAGATGTGAGATTTCACCTTTAGGTTATCATCCTTCCATCTATCAAAAGTTTCTCTCTCTTCTAGAGTGGAGTCAGGAACGATATCAATAGGCAGTTGATTGATCGTGACATAAGTCAACTTTTCATACTCTAAGACAAGGCGCATGTTCATTTCCCATTCGAAATAGTTCTCGGCTCCTTTTAGCTTATAGGAATCCAAAAGTTTCATCAATGGATTAGCGACATCCACCTACAAGACAACATTTTTTAGTAGCATATCAGTTTTTCATTTCAAAAGTGATAACACTAATTAATTATGGAATTTTAAATCTATTAGTGCCCTACCACTACTTCATGTAATTCCGTAATCTCTCTTAACGGAAAAATAGAAATTTGACTATCAAAATTTCATAGCGGGAAGTGGATCCCATGACATTTACTCCAGCCTCACAATAATGACGATATTGGCCTTTGTAAACTCATTAGGTAGACCTCCAAGGTCAATCACTTCATGTGACTCCTAGTTTGGTCATGAACCGTTTCTTATCCTCACACTAATGACGATATTGGATTAAAACGTGTTCTAGGTGTATACTTGTCAATGTGCACTAATGAGCTTCGTATGTACATCCTCACACTAATGACAATAGTGGGTGACTACGTTAACTCATTACGCTACATCTAATGTTTTACCGGAGTGACCTAAGTTCCGAGCACTTATACCCTCACACTAATGATGATATTGGATATAAGTAGTAAGAACTCATTCATCTTCGTATTGACAAGACGGACCATCCAATAATACTCTAATATTATTAATAATATTACTTAATTAAAGTAATCACCTAATCACATGAGATTTATGATAATCAAGACATTAACTTAATTAGGTCAAAGTTTTAATTTAAACATGCAATACATATCCAATATGTCTTATACATAATTAAATTAAAATTACTATGACATAGATTCAAAACATGTGTTGTGTGGTTAAGCCTTTGCTGCTGATACCATTCTGTTGGGGCAGTTGTGGAACCCCTAGGGTCGGATCGGTGCCCCGGGCAGCACAAATGGGTCTAACCCATGGATATCAAGTATGAGTGTAATTTTAAATTATTTAATGAAATACTATATTCCATTACGAGTATATAGAAAAACATCGGGGCTGAATCAGAGTCCGAATGCTAAAAAATGAGCGAAAATAAAATCGCCGCGCGCAAGCGTACACGTGTGAACAGTGCACATGCATGAACAGTGCACGCGAGCACTATGCGAGTGAACAGTGCGCGTGCGCTCTGTTCATTTTGAACAGACCTTGCTTTTTTTTTTTCCATTTCTTTTCCCCTTCAGTGAGCTGAAGGGATTATGGTATTTTACCCTAATCACTTCCGGTTCTCCCTAAACACTTGAAAAACACCTAAGATTGACTTCAAGATCCAATCTTGTTTCCAATGCTACTAAGCTTCACTTCAAGATCTAATCTTGATTTCCCCTAGATGAAATGTTGTAAAGACCTCACAAGCTTCTCTAAACACTTCTCTAACTTAGGCTAATCTCTCTTGCTGATGCTTATACTTGTTTTTGTACTTGTAATTAAAACCTTCCTAAAGCTTGATATATATAGCAAAACTTAGGCAATTTTTAATTAATAAAATTTGTAATCAACTTTTAAGTGGGCTTAATCTAATTTGTCCAAATATGTATAATTAGGTTTGACTAATCTCCATTGTCTCCCACTTTAATTTAATCCAATTAAATCAAGCAAAGGATTAAGAAATGGATTAGTTAAATGTTTGCCACCTTGATTTAATCCAATTAAATCAAGCCAAAACCACATATTATTACATACTTACAATTACCATAATATCCTCAAATGGTAGAGATAATTATGATTTTACAATTAAACATTTGTGTAATTATTGAATTAATCAAATTAGGTCAAAGTAAATAATCAATGTTATCAAATAACACTTGATTATCTTAGTTGATAATTATAATATTGAATATTATCTTTTATCAAAATTAATCGGCTACCCAAGTGCTCAACGAGTACACTTCATATTGGGACTCTCTAAGTTCAGACACGTTCCTCATATAAACCTAGGTAATAAGTACGCAATTCAGCCACCTCCGAATTCGCGAAGAACACGAACGACCTTTCTGAACTATACAAGTCGAGATAATCACATATGTTTAACAATCACTACGTTGTAGGCTATCCGAGTTGTGCTTAGGAAACATAGAATATACCGTCAAGTTTCCAAGGCGCACATCTTATGTCGACATATCTACGATTCTTTACAACCGATGTGATCCACCCTAGGTGATCGGCATTGGCCAAAGTCTTTAAGAATCATTACTTAACTCACATGGATACCTAAACCCCTTATGGTACACATACGAGTCGACGGATCCTATCTTGCTTCACATTTGATTACTAAGTGCATTGGTCCACACCCAACGAACATCTAGAGGCCATACCATGAAAGGTTTCTGACATACATGACATCCAAGTGTGGAGGATCTCACACAAAATCAATGATATCCTATAGTCAAAGGATTATATATGCTACTCGACTCGAGGAGATTCCTATTGAGGGTGTTGTGTATTTCCAACTATTTGAAATCACCCGTGAGTCATTCGGTATTCGCTCCAACGAATACCCACATGTCTATACGAGTTTCTAAAAACTCATGGTACATCGCGTTAAACCATTGGAATTCCAATTCCAATATACGATATGTGCTAGTCTTCTAGGTTATAGGAATTCGACCGTATTCCAAAACCAACGATTATGAATATTTACTTTAAAAATAGTTTACAACTTGTGTCAAAACTATTTTAAGGTCGATATCATTCTTAGCATATATATACATCAATTTAATAAACCATTATAAAGTATGAAATGAAAAATGTAGTTATTTTATTAATAAATAATAAAATGTACAATTCATGTTGACACTCCAAGCACCAACTCCATCACAAAAACTGTAACGACCCGAAATTTTAGCACAAATCAAATTAGGTAAATAGGACAACTTAGAAAAGAATTTTTCGAATGTTAGTGACGTAATTAATTAATTATTTAAAGAAATAAATGCTTGGGTTAGGAAAATAAATTATGCTAGATAAGCCCACAAATTTGGGCCCAAAATAAATAACATAACAATGGCCTCTTCTTTATTAAACTTTCTAGAAATTACTAGTTAATTTGATATGTGGTGTGTAAAAAAATATTAAAAAGGAAAATAAATAAAATAAAAAAAGAAAGAAGAACTTCCCTCATTTTCATTCTTCTCTCCTTGCGTCTCCAGCCAGCAGCGACAGGAAAAAAAAATAATTCTTCTTCTTCTCTCGTTCTCAACCTTAGAAGCTTAGTACTCCAAATCTAGCAAAAAGCTTGAAGATTCTGAGGCATTTTGAGAAAGAATAGGAGTTGAATTAAGGTAAGGGTTCCAACCCAAATAATTTGCATTTTAGGTAGTTAGAAGATGGTAGTGAGTAATTACTTGATAATGATGAAATTTAGAAGGTTTGTGTGGAAGAAATGGGTATTTTGAAAGTAACAACTCACATGATGAATACATGTTGTTTTTGAGTGATTTGTGTGGGTATTGTACTTGGGAGGAGGAATAGGTGGGTTTTGTGATAGTAAATTGGAAAAATATTATGATATAGACATTGTAGAGATTCGGCCAATAGGGGGATTTTAATTGGTGGCATTGTATCATATGGTAGTTCGGTTATTTTTAAATTAAAGAAATTATTGATGTGTGTGGAAGTGATAAATTCGGCCATTATTGGAATTATAGGGGGAATGTCGGAAATTCCAGATAGTTGTGTTAGGTTGAAATTTAATGAATGCTAAACTTAAGGTAATAGGTTGTTGAATTGAGAAACGTAGTGGCTTTCACAAGGATGGATTGTTTCGACCAAGGCAGAAAAGTGATAATGATTTCTCTAGTGTGTAGCGACGCGTAGGAGACCGCAAAGAGCCGAATTTTATTTTACATTTCGTTTGGGGAATATAGATATCTTGAGGGAGTAATCCAATTAGTCATGAAATTTTTATGAGACTACGGATCGTATTATGTAACTGTTGACTCTAACGCTTTGTATTCTATATAGATACTCGTCAGGAGCCGCGCTCGCCCCCAGCAACGTGAGGGAACTTACCTGGACTTCAAAACCTGTGAGTGGAGATTTATTTATTTTTTTGTAAATTGTTTTTATAATTATTGGTTTTAGATTATAATTTATTTCAAAAACTTACTTTTATAAGTGTTAGGGCGTTAGCCTTATTCAGTTTTCATATATATGTTACCCGAGTTTTGACTTGAAGTTTTAAAAGTTTATCAGCAATATTTAGATGTTTTTCGGGGCATGAGGGAAAAACTCACCCCAGTATGCAACTTTATACAGATGGAATTGACGGACAGAGACCGTGTGCACACGTAGAGCAGGGCTAAGGGGACGACAATATGTAACGCCCCTATACCCTAGTTTCATAGCTTGGGTGGTAGCATAGATCCGCACCCCCAATTCTAGTTTGTGGCTTGGGGGATGACGATACGTAACGCCCAAGACCACCAGATTCAGAGGCAGTAGTGGCATACTTTGGGGGACGGCGATACGTAACGCCCCAAAGTCATGGATTTGCCTTCTAGCCTTGTTAGGCACATGGGGGACGGCAATACGTAATGCCCTCATGCGTCCAGTTTTCTACAGTACCAGAGACATCTTTTCAGAAGTTTTCAGAAAAATGTTTTCAAATTAAAGAAAAGTTTTAAGAAAGTTTTTACATAAGTTTTATGCATAATGGTTTCTTATGATGTTATGATCTATTTTTCTTATTTTATAGCTCCACTCACTGAGATCCTTTGGACTCACCCCACCACTTCCCAGCTCTTTTGCAGGACACTCATTTTGGTGAGCCATGTACCGTTTTGGAGACCCAGTTCGAGGACAAGTGTTACACTGCAGTCACTGGTCATCGGGTCCATCATTTCAGGGCTATATTCATTTAGAATGTAGTCTTTGTAGTGTCATTTTGTTGTATTATTGTCATGAATGGTGTAATTGACATTTTATATTTACTTTAGTCCATGTGTGTGTGTGTGTATATATATATACTAGTGTGTGCCCGTGTTTACGGCACAGATGTTGCATAGCATAGAAATACTAGTAAGTATTCTAGTTCATGAGATAGAGGCTTAGGTGACAGTGGGATTTGTTACCTGCCGATAACATTTTCGAACTGGGGATGTTACAAAAACCCTAGTGACTACCATCAGTATCCATCATCTTGAGCTCGTCCTCCGAGTATACCTGTAAAATAAAGAAACTGGGAGTGGAGGGAGATGAGCAGAAAATATATCATTATTTACCGCCTTTTGACCTAATATTTTCTATAGTTTCTCGGGTTTTATAAATGTTTTGATGTGTTTTTATTTATTTTATAGATAAATAAAATCGGTACTCAATGGAATCAATTAGGACGAATAATGGAACAAATAATGGCAAAAACTAGACTTTACATTTGGATTTTAGAGCTTAGAAACTTGAAATGATGTTCTAACGAAATATAATTTCAACAATTTCAACTTTGCTTAATTTTCGTATTTTCGCCATAACTTTCTACTCCGATATCGGATTGAGGTGATTCAAGTTTCAGATTAAAGAAGACTCGAATATCTACAATGTTGACGTTCATAATAATTTCGAATTCTGAAGTTTGAATGACTGAAATTGATAAAACATTCGGAAGGGTGTTATATATAATTATTAAAGTCATTTAAAAAAAAAAAAAAATTTAAAGTAAAAAAAATGAGAATTGTCAAACTTCCATTTTTGGTGCCATGTTTGGTGGAGGCAAAATATTGCCTATAAATACCAAGTCATTTCATTTGTAAATTTCATACTTTCCTTAGTTTCATGAATAAGAACTAAAGATTGTATCTTGTGTGTTTTATTTAGTGGTTTTGTAATGTATTTTTATTTTTATTTTTAGTAGTAATAATAGTTTGTGTGTTTTTACTTTCTTTTATGTTTAGTAGTTAATTTCAGCTGGGGGAAGGGTGAAACCTTTAATATGATAAGGTAGATTAATCTCACTTAATTTATAATATGGAAATTATAATTTAATAATATGGATTAAAGTTGATACCGTCTTAATGGCTGATTTTATTTATTTGACATAATGTGACACCGCCTATATGGTCGGTCTTTAGGTGACAGATAATTACCGCCTATATGGCTGGTTTATGGACAAATAATAACACCGTCTTTATGGATGGTTTGACTTAATTAGATAACACTGACAATTTCTATATTATAATAAAGTGAGATTTCTACATTTGAAATATTAAAGGTGGATCCCCCTAACCCCAGCATTTTATTTTTATTCGAGGGAAGTGATGAAACACAATGTTTACAAGTTTATTAATTGATTTAATTATATTGTCTGATACTTTAGTTTGTTTATTGAATCTTAAGCTTAATGCTTCTTGTTGCATGATCACCAATAAGATTAATGTGGTAAACTTAAAATGAACTTGATGAAGAGATTTTAGGTTTCAGCCTTAGATTTAATAGCTCATGATCTCACCTTGGGGTAAATGTCTCTTAGGTAGATTTCTTTACATGATAAGAATATACCTGTCGGGCGGGGGTAACCACAATTGGAACTTGCACTTAATGAATTCAGGTAACTTGGTTAACATAGACATATGATTAATTGGATTATTTTGGGTGTTTGGTGTTTGCATCTGACCATCGGAATAGGCTTTTGCATATTTCGTGTTCCAGGTTAACAAACAAGAACTGGGGGTGCAGATCTATGCTACCACCCAAGCTCTGAAATTAGGGTCTAGAGCGTTACGTATCGCCGTCCCCCTAGCCCTGCTCTACGTGTGCACACGGTCTCTATCCGTCAATTCCAACTGTGTCAAGTTACATACTGGGGTGAGTTTTTACCTCAGCCCCGAGAAATCATAAAACTCATATTCTGAAAACATTTCCTTTTTAAAACATTTCTCAAATCATGCTAAATCATCAGTGATATGAAAACAATTTGGCTAACGCCCTAATTGCGGAAAAAGTAAGTCTGATATCATATCTTAATAAATAAAACTAGTTTAAGAAAAGAAGTCCACTCACTATTCTTGGAAACTGGCTGGAACTATACTGCCTCGACATAGGAGATCGCATTTCCTGCAATGGTCTAAAAGTGATAGCTTGATCAGACTAAAAGTTACGAGATGAATTCTAGAACTAGGCTAAACTACTAATTTTAAATTCGTAAAGTCGTAATTCATTATATCATGTTGTACCAGAATGTAATATGGGCATAGGGACTGATTCGAGATCTTAAGGGTGGTCTCTAATACGCTGGGGTGGAACTGGAATGACCTAAAATCAATTTGGCCGAATTTTGTATCCGCGTCATTTGTTTAACTTACACCTTTTTTTTTCCTAAGCCTCGATATCCGCTTGCAACTTAACCATATTGACTTGGTGAAGCCGCATCGAATTACGTAACTTCTACATGTTTCAACAACTGACCATATCCTTAGTAATTTATACACAATTCACAAGCTTGTTAAAACTTACAACAACGTGAACTTGGCTTGGGAAGCTGACAAGTACACCTATAATTCATCCATTTGTATTACTTCATGTAACACTCAATTCCGTGCAACCCTAACTTAGCCATGCATGCTTTACAAGTTCAATTTAGCACTTTATGTTATAAATGTTTCACATGACATGCAGTATCATTTTATGCTTTCATGCTTAAAGTATATCAACTACATGCACACATGTTTAAATCACATTCCCTTATAATATCCATCCATGGCAACTCACGGCACAACAATCATCATAATTTACCATCATATATCTCATAATTACTCATATTCATCACTATACCCACACACGGCAACACCCATTTCCCTCATCATCACAAAACTACCCAACTTTAATTTATTCAAATAATCCATAAAAGATTAAACCCAAAGCTTAATAACTTTCAATCCATAATTTAATCAAACACTAATCAATCCCCAAGCCCATATCCTCATCAATTGTAATCTCCAACATGTTATTATCATCATCATATCATTAATACTACCAAAATCAAAAACTCAAGATTTGGGTCATGAATTTCTTATCTTTCTTTCCTTGCTTGTTTTTGTTCGTTCTCCAAATCTCTCATGCTCAAGTTGCTTTATCATTTTTCTTTTCCTTCTTCCTTCTTCTTCTTCCTTTCTTTCTCTCCTTCCTCTTTTCTTTCTCTTCTTCTTCTTCTTCTTCCATTTCTTCTTCCTTTCTCTCGGTTCTTCTTCTTTTTTTTTTTCTTCATTTTCGTTTTTAATTTTTGGAATTAATGAATAGTAGCCCCATTTATATAGTGGACCCAATTGATATTTGGAAATTTGAAGAAAAGTGTGGAAGAATCTAGAAAATTTGAGATTTCTCCATTTAATCCCGAAATTACTATTCATCCCAAATTTTGATTTGTATTTTTGACCAGCTTCTTGTCCGAATTTGGAAAAATATTCAACGCAGAAGTTGTAGGTCTTGATCTCATCTTTCCGACGATATAAAATTCATAAAAATCAGAGATTGTATGAAAAAGTTACGCCCCAAATATCATGGGTGGTCCAAAGGAAATACGGTACAGTCTCGTCCCGAGATTTCAAGAAATTTACCGATTGTCCCCGAAATCATCTCATGAGCATATTTGAGTCTCAACATAATTTATTTTATATTATCTTCGTCCAACAATACCATAGTATTACAACGTAATAATACCTAAACTACCGGTCGTTATAGTGGGATTGATATTTTTATACTACTTGAGTGATACGTGTGCTTGTGTTACGTGTGTGATTTCACCGATCAGAGGGGTTAGATCGTTTGAACGTCCTAGTGAGTGGACAATTCAAAATAGAAATTGACATGCCTTTTTGAAAACCCACTGTTCTAAAATCAAAGTCATCTCAAGGAAATCATCCTTTCTAAAATCTATTTTCTTGTTTGAAAATAAATCTATTTTATGAAAAAGTTTCTGAAAATTACTTTTGGTCTGTAAACCTTTGAAATTCTCATGAAACAATTTCTCTTGAAAACTCTTTTATAAACCACCATTATGAAAATCATGTCTCTGAGTATCTGTAGAAAACCTGACGCATGGGGGCGTTACGTATCGTTGTCCCTCCATACGCCTAAACTAGTGGTCTTGGGGTGTTACGTATCCCCGTCCCTCAAGCCACTGAACTAGAGCCAAGTGTGCAAATCCATGCCATTAGAGCGTTACGTATTGCCGTCTCCCAATGTATGCCATTGTCATGTCCATGAATCTATGATTTAGGGGCTTTACGTATCACCGTCCTCTAGCCCTGAAATCTAGGATCTAGGGTATTACGTATCGATGTCCCCCTAGTCCTTCTATACATGTGCACATGTCATGTCTGTCAATTCCTGTAACCGTTAATTCCATATCTGAGTCAAGTTACATCTGAGGTTGGTTTTTCTCCCATGCCTCTAAAACTATGAAATCATACTTTAAAAAATCATATTTTTTTTTCTAAAATATTGCTCAAAACATTTGTATTCACCTCCTTATTATTTCATGCATCCTTTTATATTATTCACCTCAGAACTCCATCTTTTTAGCTCAATGCTGTGCTATCGAGGCTAGTGGTGGTTCATCTTATGGGCCACTTTCTAGATCTCTGTTCTTGCTATAGGCTTCTTCTAAAACATCAATCTCTAATGTCCATACTGGCAATTTTGCTAACTTCTGAGTGTCTACACTTCTCATGGGTCTGCTTTTTTTAAACTTACATAGGTTCCTACTGGTATTGGTCTGATCTATAGATTCTCACTAGTATTGTGAACTTGCTCATCTTGGCTTAGGTTGGGTTCTTACTTGTCTAGCCTTAGAAGCCTCTATGGTCTCTTTCCGGGTGAACCATCCTTCAAAGTTCGCTACCTCTGTCTCATAATAGAGTATTATGCGAACTGAGTTTCCGTATGGTTATCTTTATCTATGTTGGCACATGTTGGGACAATCATCTTATGTCTCTAAGGATGTCAACGTCCTTGTTCTGGTATTCCATGTAGAGTCTATTACTCATGTAAGATAGGTATGAGATAGACTCCTTCAGGACAGTTTCCTTAACCGATATCATTGAGAGGTTCGAATTCTAGGTAGCTTTGGGCCTCATCTGCATCGGATTCCTTGGTTAAGGCAACCAATCTTTTTCCCTTACGACGTTCATTCTTTATATCTCTTACGAGTTTGGGTTTGGGGTGTCTAGAATCCTTACATCCATTGTGGCACTTCGCGTCTAGTGGAAACTCTTTGACAAATCTTGATTTCTTGATTCTTTTATCTTTTTTACTATTATTCGATATTCCAGTAACTTGTTATCTACACGAATGCTCAAGGTTTATTGGATTCACTTGAAAGAATTTTTCTAAGGAGGAAAAGAATCTTGTTTGAGTCTACTAGACATTAGTTCTTGCTCGGGATTACTACATTCCCTTTATTACTATGAGTCCTGACACTTTCTTTATTATCTCATTCTGTCTCTTTATTTCTCTTTATCTTTGGTAGCCTTAAACATCTGTACATCATCCCTTCATTTTCTTATAGTTTTCCATTCTCACTCCCTTAGGTGAATATTCTTAGTACTGTACTTTCTAGTTTCATAACTTGTTCTGAACTTCTGGTAATAAACCAAGATGTCTACAGAAGGATTTTATGTTAGGATAAGGGCTATGGTTACTTTCATTAGAAAGAAAATTCAGATAACTTCAGGAATGTTTACTAACCTGTCTATAAGACTTAAGGACGTACTCGAGGATCAGATGCTGGAGAGGTACTATCGCATGCTAGTACCCCGAGCATACTACGTATCCAAGACCTCATCACTCTACCCACTAAAGTCAGTGACTCCCTAGACCATGCTCTGGTACCATCTTTATAACATCCATCTCTTGGAGATACTATAGGCACATAATATACCGACCTATCCCCCTGAACCTCTGACTTTCTGAATTTGATCCACATTATAAAATTCATCTCAAATATGAACTTATGCATAGGACTATTACCCAACTCAATAATAAGAAATGCAACTCAATGCTCATAACTGTTTACTTTATAACAATACAATTTACAACTTTGCTTATGGACACTTTTACTGGATACAATGACTGAAACATGATTTTATTGTGACTCTGACTGTACTCTCTCTCTCACTTGACTTGGTGGACCAAAAACCCTAGTGACTGCCATCAGTATCCATCCTCTCGAGCTTGTCCTCTGAGTATACTTGTAAAATAAAGAAACTGAGGGTGAGGGTTAAATCATTTGAACAACACAGTGAGTGGACAGTTCAAAAAAGGAATTTAAATGCCTTTTTGAAAATCCACTGCTCTAAAATCAAAGTCATCTCAACTAAATCATCCTTTCTAAAATCTTTTTTCTTGTTTGAAAACAATTCTCTTTTCTGAAAACTTTTATGAAAACTACTTTTAGTCTGTAAACCTCTGAAATTCTCATGAAACAGTTTATCCTGAAAACTCTTTTATAAACCGTCATTATGAAAATCATGTCTCTGAGTATTTGTAGAAAACCTGACACATGAGGGCGTTACGTCTTGCCGTTCCCCCATATGCCTAAACTAGTGATCTTGGAACGTTATATATCTATGTCTCTCAATGCATGCCACTATCTTGTCCCTGAATCTAGGGTCTAGAGGCGTTACGTATCGCTATCCCCTTGTTGAGTTTTCTAGGTCAAACCAAGATCTAATTAAGCATATAAACGTGTGAATACATCAAAGTAAAGTTGCGGAAATACTTACTTTGATAGGATTTTGTGATGCGAAGACAACAAAAAAAATTTCTTCCTCCATGGATGACTCTCGGCCAAGCTCATTTCTTTGTGCTCCATGTGTTGTCTTCAAGCTCCAAGCTTGAGAATGGATTCCATGCTCATGAATGGGTTTCCCTATCACCTTTGTAGGACTCATTTAGTGTGCTAGCACCTTGGAAATTTTGCCACAAAATTTCCTTTTGCATTTTTGTTGTTCTCGGCCAAGCCAAGAAATTGAGAGGAAAATGGCACCAAGGCCGTGAGTTAGGGGAGAAGGAGAGAAAAAGATGAGTTGGTTTTGTGTATTTGGATTTCAAAAATATAATACCAAAATTTCCAAATTCAAAAAGGTACAAGACATTAAAGCCTTCCATAAACTCCCATCAATCACAAAAGTGACATGCATCACATCACTCAAAGTTGATGTGACTGACATCACAAGAATGACTAATGATGTGACGCGTGATGTGACTTGTGGGCCCCACTTGATTCAAAATGCGAGTGGTCCCGCAAACACTCCCGGGCTTGGATTCGCTAATTCTGAATTAACGAATTTCCGTTGCGACGTAATTAAATCAAATTTAATTAAATAATTATGCTTAGAAAAATTACTATTCACGTCGCTAGCGAATTAATTCTTAATTAACTCGTTTTCCCGAATTAAAATCCAATTTTAATTCCGTGTCGAAATCTAATTTCGTATAATATATCGAATATATTATTTTATCAATTAATTCCAAATTAATCATTTGATCTCCAAGATTCTTTTGATCTCCCTGTTTGAAACCTCAACCTGTCCATTTGACTGTGGATGGTAAGCTGTGGCAACCTTGTGAGTAACTCCGTATTTGGATAGGAGTGCATCGAAGTATCTGTTGCAGAAATGTGAGCCACCATCGCTGATGATTGCACGAGGTGTTCTGAACCGAGTGAAAATATTCTTTTTCAGGAATTTGATCACCACTTTTGAATCATTGGATGGCAGTGCAATTGCTTTGACCCATTTGGAGATATAGTCTACAACAACCAAGATGTACAGGTTTTCGAATGATGGAATAAAGGGTCCCATGAAATCTATACCCCACACATCCAATATTTCCACTTCTAGAATATTTTGCAACGGTCATTCGTTTCTCCTGGAAATATTTCCCGTTCTCTGGCACCTGTCACATTGAAAAGCAAAAAGATAAGCATCTTTAAAAAGAGTGGGCCAGAACAAACCTGATTGAAGGACTTTGGCTGCAGTTTTGTTTCCGCTGAAGTGTCCGCCATATGGTGATGAATGACAGTGCTGTAGAGCATTGTTGACCTCCTCCTGTGGAACACATCGTCTCAATAATTTATCAGCACACCATTTGAACAGGTACGGCTCATCCCATACATAATGCTTGACTTCTTTGAATAACTTCTTCTGTTGCTGAGTTGTCCATTCCAACGGCCATTTTCCTGACACAATGTAGTTGACATAGTCAGCATACCAAGGGACTTCCTGTTGTTTCATGGCAAACAATTGTTCATCTGGAAAAGTTTATTTGATTGACAGATCTTTGTCAGCTGTTTCTCCATTCTCGAGCCTCGATAGATGATCTGCCACCTGATTCTCTGTCTCTTTCCTGTCTTGAATCTCCACGTCAAATTCTTGTAGAAGAAGTATCCAACGGATCAATCTGGGTTTGGCATCCTTCTTCGTGATCAAGTATTTGATTGCTGAATGATCTGTGTAGACCACCACTTTGGGACCCAGCAGATAGGAGCGGAATTTGTCAAAAGCGTACACAACTGCAAACAACTCCTTTTCAGTGGTTGTGTAGTTGAGTTGAGCTTCATTCAGAGTTCTGCTGGAGTAGTAAATGGTGTGAAAAATCTTTGCTTTGCGTTGTCCCAAAACTGCTCCTACAGCAAAATCACTTGCATCGCACATTACCTCAAATATAAGGGTCCAATCTGGTGCTACTATGATGGGGGCAGAGACCAGCTTCTGTTTTAAGATCTCAAAAGATTCCTGGCATTCTTTGGTGAAGTTGAAAGACACATCTTTCTCCAGAAGATTGCAAAGAGGTTTTGCAATTTTGGAAAAGTCTTAGATAAATCTCCTGTAAAAACCTGCATGTCCAAGAAAACTTCGAATAATTTTTACTGATGTTGGTGGAGGTAGTTTTTCAATTGTCTCTATCTTTGCTTTGTCTACATCAATCCTCTTTTGTGAGATCCGGTGTCCAAGAACAATGCCTTCCTGCACCATAAAGTGGCATTTCTCCCAGTTGAGTACCAGGTTTGTTTCTTCGCACCTTTGTAACACTTGTTCCAAATTTTGCAAACAATGGTCAAAAGAATCTCCAAACACAGAAAAGTCATCCATGAAAACTTCCATACTCTGCTCCAGCATGTCTGAGAAGATGGCCATCATGTAACGCTGGAATGTGGCAGGGGCATTACATAATCCAAATGGCATCCTGCGGAAAGCAAAAGTACCACAGGGACATGTAAATGTAGTTTTCTCCTGGTCTTCTGGTGCGATGGTAATCTGATTGTACCCTGAATATCCGTCCAGAAAGCAATAGAACTCATGTCCTGCCAGTTTGTCTAACATATGGTCAATGAATGGTATCGGAAAATGATCATTCCTTATGGCTTTGTTCAGTTTCATGTAGTCCATGCATACTCTCTATCCAGTCACCGTTCTTGTTGGGATTAGCTCGTTCTTTTCATTGGTAACCACAATAATTCCTCCTTTCTTCGGCACACACTGCATAAGACTTACCCAACTGCTGTCTAAGATGAGGTAAATGATGCCAACATCCAACCATTTGATTATTTCTTTCTTTACGACTTCCTTCATGATTGGATTGAGTCTCCGTTGATGTTCCACTGTGGGTTTGTACTCATCGTTCATCGGGATCTTGTGCATGCAAAATGATGGACTAATGCCTCGAATGTCTGCAATAGTCCAGCCAATGGCTTTCTTGTGCTCTCGTAACACTCTCAGTAGCTTTTCTTCCTGCTCCAATGTTAGTGAAGAAGAAATAATAACAGGTAATTCAGAAGAGTTTCCAAGAAATGCATACCTGAGATGACTCGGAAGTAACTTCAGCTCCAACTGTGGTGGTTCTTCAATCGAAGGCTTGATTCGATCTTTCTTTGGCAGTTCCAAGCTTTCAACTGGTGGTGTCGCTTTGAATCGGAATGGTTTGTCAATGTAGTTGATACATTCAAGGATTTCATCATCTAGCTCGCTGTCAGTCATGTTGGTGATGCAAGCTTCAAGTGTATCTGTGGGATTTGGCTCCATATCCTGAACGATACTGTCAACAACATCAACTCTGAAGCATTCTTCTTCCTTTTCATCACTCGGGAATTTCATGGCTTTGAAAACATTAAAGGTAACTTCTTGGTCCTGTACTTTCATGGTCAGTTCTTTTTTTTGCACAACAATCACAGTTTTACCTGTAGCCAAAAATGATCTCCCGAGAATGATAGGTATTTCTTTGTCTTCTTCCATGTCAAGGATGATGAAATATGCTGGGAGAATTAGTTTTTCGACTTTGACCAGCACATCTTCAACAACACCTCTTGGAAATGCGAGTGTTCGGTCAGCAAGTTGCAATGAAACTGAGGTAGGCATTGCTTCTCCGATTTGTAGCTTCCTGTAAATAGAAAAAGGCATCAAGTTAACACTGGCTCCTAAATCACATAAAGCCTTACCGATGTAATGTTCTCCAATGGTGCATGGGACAGTGAAACTGCCAGGATCTTTCAACTTCGGGGGAAGTTTCCTCTGAATGATGGCGCTGCATTCTTCCGTTAATGCTACTGTCTCGTAGTCTCCCAATCTTCGTTTTCGTGAAAGAATGTTTTTCATGAATTTTACATAGCTGGGCATTTCTTCCAAGGCTTCTGCAAATGGAATGTTGATGTGAAGCTTTTTGAACACCTCCAGGAATCGAGCAAACTGCTTGTCCAGTTTGTTTTTCTGAAGTCGTTGAGGAAAAGGTGGAGGTGGAATGATCTGTTCTTTTTCATTTGCTTCTTTTTCCTCCATATATGGAACTGAATCTTTTGGAACTTCCTCAATTGTTGCTTTGATTCCAACATCTTTATTGATCTCAGTACCGCTTTTTAAGGTAATAGCTTGACATTACTCCTTCCCTCGGTTCCTTGGATTTGGTTCTGTGTTGCTGGGAAGATTACCTGGCAGTCTATAACTCTGAGCATTGGCCAGTTGTCCGATTTGATTCTCCAGTGCTTTGATGGAAGCTGATTGGCTCTGAAACATAGCATCATACTTTTTTAACTGAGTCAGCACTTTTGCTATTCCTGGTTCATTTGTTTGCTCCTGGATTTTGTTCTGTTGCTGGAATTCAGGTGGTGGATAGTTCTGCTGTTGGAATCCAGGTGGTGGATTGTTCTTTTGCCCTGAATTGTTACTCCATGAAAAATTAGGATGATTCCTCCACACTGGGTTGTAGGTGTTGGATTATGGATTGTTCCCATGTCTATTGAAATTGTTGACATAATTCACCGTCTCTTCAAGTTGGTTTGACTCTGGTGCTCCTCCATATGGTGAACTTGTGGATCCAGTGGTAAGAGTCTCCATGAATTTGCATATATGATCTAGCTTGGTGTTGACTGCTGTATTGGCTCCACTTTCATAAATTCCTGCAATTCTTTGGATCATGCTCCTTTCTGTTGGCCACAAGGAATTGTTGTTGGCCATTTCTTCGATTAGGTCACAGGCTTGATCTTCTCATTTTGCCATTAAAGCTCCTCCAGCAGCAGCATCGATTGTGGTTCTCATTATTCCAGAAAGTCCATTATAGAATGTTTGGACTTGAAGCCATTTTGGAATCTCATGGTGAGGACATTTCTGGAGCAAATCTTTATACCTTTCCCAAGCTTCGTAGAGAGAATCTGAGTCTTGTTGTACAAAGGATGTGATGTCATTCCTCAGTTTTCCAGTTCTGGCTGGTGGAAAGTACTTTGCAAGAAATTTGGTGGCTAAAGTGTTCCAAGTTGTGATAGAACCTGCTGGTAGTGAATGTAGCCAAGCTTTAGCTCTGTCCTTCAATGAGTATGGAAAAACACGCAGTCTCATTGCTTCTTCAGCTTCTCGGTTGTAATTGAAAGTGCTGCAGACTTCCAGGAAATTGATGATGTGGGCATTGGGATCTTCAGTTGCATTCCCCCCAAACTGAATTGACTGCTGAATCATCTGAATGCATGTTTTGATGTCACCTGCATTTGCTGGTAAGGGAGGAAGTACAATGCAAGAAATGAGTATGTCAACCACTGGAATGGTTCTGTCTCGAATAGGAATTAGTGGTACAACATTCAAAGATTCTGGTTCTATGTTGACTAAAGCTTCTTGGCCTTTTCGCCTTTCCCTTCTCAACTGTCTGATGGTTCTTTCAATTTCCGAGTCAAGCGGTCGGAGTTCAAAGCTTATGGTTCGTCTCATGTAGTTTCTGAGAACCTGAAACATAAGAAAACAAAAAAATAAGTAAAAAAAAATTAGATACAAATAATGTATCTACCCCTAAACTAATAGTAAAAGATAAATAAGTCCCCGGCAACGGCACCAAAAAACTTGACCGGCGCGCGAAACACACCGTATAACGCAAGCTCACGTATCGTTCAAGTAGTATAAAAAGTATCGATCCCACGAGGACTTAATATCTAATCTATTAATTTTATGAGGTCAAATGATTACTAGTATCTAACAGGTTGTTTGATTAATTTGAAAATGTGACGATTGTAAATTTAAAAACAAGTAAATTAAATTATTCGAAAGTAGGTTTAAGAAAATTCAATATTAAAAACTATCTAGGGTTGTGATTTCTTCAAATATCATTTTAAAGATGAAGTGGTTATATTATAGTTGGGTAATATATTGATTTATTAACCTGGAATACTAAATTATATGTAAGCCTCTGTCGATGGTCAGACACAAATACCTAGTTTAACCCAATTGAACCATATGTCTATGTCAACCAAATTATCTGGATTCATTAAGTTTAAGTTCCAATTATGGCTACCATCGCCCGACAGGTATATTAAAGGGTTATCTATCCTCAAGGAAGATCGTGGGCTATTGAGTCTAAGGCTGAAACCTAAAATCCCTATGTCTAGTTCATTTTAGATTTACCAGATCAATTTTATTAATGGCCAGTTAATGAAAAAGTATTAAGATTAAGACTCAATAAATAAATCTTTATAATACCCAAACTATAATCTAACCCCTTATAAACCAGTGATATTAAAAGTCATCACAACCCCAAATAACTAATTTAGTTACAACACATAACTAGGGCTAGTAAAAACTTAAAAGTAAAATACATACAATAAAAATGCTGAAAAGTAATTACGGTAAAGTAAAAGTGTTGAAAAGTAAATTGCAATAAATAAAATGCTAAGGTAAAAGGAATTACTTTTATTACTACTAATTTAGATATCTCCTTAATATAATATATTAAACTTGTGATAACATTACCAACCAGCCATATAGGCGGTAACCTGATTAAGTCAAATTAAGTCCAACCAGCCATTAAGGCGGTAAAAATATTTGTCCATGAACCTGCCATATAGGCGGTAAGAGAGTTTAATTACCAACCGACCAATCTGACGGTATCCTGATTGATTAGTCAGGTTTAAACTAGATTAAAATGAATTACCAACCGACCAATCCGGCGGTATCCTTTTTAAGTCAATATTTTAAATAGTGAATATATTATATTTAAGGGAGATTAATCTAAATAACAATAGTAAAAGAATTACCTTTCACCCTAGTTGGGGAAGTTACCTCCTCATGGTGAATAGTAAAAACTGTAAAAAAAAAAAAAAAAGTAAATCACTATTATTACAGAAAGTAATTAAAATTTAATTACAAAACTAAAATTAAAAGAAACTAGAGAGAGAAACTCTGCCCCTTGCTGTATCTGAGGATGCGGCACCTGAGGAACTTGAAACTTTCCAGAGATGAAAAGATAATGATTTAAGAGTTAAATCATATATACTCTGTAACATCCCCGATCTGGGAAGTTACCGGCAGGGGATATCAGCACAATCCCCATAAGCCTCTGACTACCCGACTATATCTTAGACTGTCTAAATGCAAAATCATACTCAGGGACCTTAGCCCAACTCAACTATATAAAATGCTTTAAATTCTTAAAATTGAATATTCAAATGTACTCTTCTTACAAAACATGATTGGACAATTATAATGACTTATACATCTCAAATGTATACATGCAACTATATTTTAACTCTGACTAGACTTTCATACTAACTGAATCTGTGCTGGTGGACTCCATCCCTAATGACTGCATCAGTATCCATCCTCCCGAGCTCGTCCTCCAAGAAACCTTCAAGATACAAATACTGGGGTGGGGGTTAGATCGTTATACGATCTAAGTGAGTGGACATGAATATGAAAATCTCAAGGCAAAACATGAAATCTTTAAAACTAAAACTTTTAGAAAAAAATCACTTCATATGAAATCTCTATATAAAACTGAACTTTCTGAAAATAACTTTAAATCTCTGACCGGCGTAAACACACACGTATAACGCAAGCGCACGTATCGTTCAAGTAGTATAAAAATATCGATCCCACGAGGACTTAATTCCTACTGTTGTTATTAATTATTGAATCTATTTATTTACAAATATCTAATTGAGGGTGAAGAGAATGATTGCTTGATTGATTTAGTTGATTGTAGATTTGCTAAATAAATAAAAAGACAAAAGAAAATACAAGGAAAATAACAAAAGACACAAAGATCTAGGGTTGTGAATCCTTCTAATATCTTTTAAAAGATGAAGTGATTATTTTATGTTTGTGTAATAAATCGGTTTACTAACTTGGAACACGAAATTATGCAAAAGTCTCTGTCAATGGTCAGACGCAAATACCCAGTTTAACCCAATTGAACCATATGTCTATGTCAACCAAATTATCTGGATTCATTAAGTTTAAGTTCCAATTATGGCTACCCCCGCCCGACAGGTATATGTCTATCCTGTAAGGAAATCTATAAAAGGTTATCTATCCTCAAGGAAGATCGTGGGCTATTAAGTCTAAGGCTGAAACCTAAAATCCCTATGTCTAGTTCATTTTAGATTTACCACATCAATCTTATTGGTGATCAGACAACAAGAAGCATTAAACTTAAGACTTAATAAGTAACCTTTAAATTACCCAAACTATAAAATAACCCCTTATAAACCGGTGATATTAGAATTCATCACAACCCCAGATAACTAACACATAACTAGGACTAGTAAAAACTTAAAAGTAAAAGACATAAAGTAAAAATGCTGAAAAGTAAAAGACATAAAGTAAAAGCCGAAAAGTAAAATAAAAAAAAATGCTAAGGTAAAAGGATCAACTTTTACTATTTTACTATTTAGATATCTCCCTTAATATAATATATTAACTTGTGATTATTTTACCAACCAGCCATATAGGCGGTAACCTGATTAAGTCAAATTAAGTCTAACCAGCCATAAAGGCGGAACCAAAATAAACCTGCCATAAAGGCGGTAAGAAAATTTAATTATCAACCGACCAATCTGACGGTATCCTTGATTAGTCAGGTTTAAAACAGATTAAGATGAATTACCAACCGACCAATCTAGCGGTATCCTCATTAAGTCAATATTTTAAATAGTGAATATATTATTTTTAAGGGAGATTAATCTAAATAGTAACAGTAAAAGAATTACCTTTCACCATAGCTGGGGAAGTTACCTCATCATGGTGAATAGTAAAAATTTTAAAAAGTAAGAAAGTAAATTACTATTATTAGAAACGTAATTAAAATTATTTACAAAACTAAAAACTAAAAAAACTAGAGAGAGAAACTCTCTCTTTACATCAAAGAAGTGAGAGAGAATGGTACAGCTGAAACTGAAATCTCGAGCTCAATTATAGGCCTCGGTGGGGTTCCAGCGTCGCGAAGCCAAGGCCTTGGCGTCGCTACGCCAGCTTCTGTCGACATGGCACGCTCTGGTTCGTCAGCTGCAGATTCTGGATAAGGTGATAAAGTGACACGTGGAAAGGTGGTTGGGGCTCAATTATTGTGACACGTGGCGGCTTCTGATTGGTCGGCTCAGATTCTTATCCGCCACGTGTCAGATAGGGATAAGAGAGCTTATAATTGATGCTGATGTGGCGCTGATGTGGCGACACGTGGCAAAGTGACTGTCGGCACCATAGAATTGCGACACGTGGCACTTCCTGATTGGCTGATGATGATGTGGCAGTGAGGTGGCATGTTAACTCGGTCAACTGATTATGTGGACGATGACATGGGTGACAGGTGGAGTGACATGTGGCGACACGTGGCGATGGCGACTGTCGGCACCGTAGGATGATGACACGTGGCACGGCGCATGTTAGCAGATTCGCTGTGATGGTGACACGTGGCACGTCGCATGTTAGCAAAGTCAAACTTTTCTCAGATTCTGACACATGGACCCGGGGCACGTTAGCACTGTTCGGCGCATGTTTGGCGTCGCGACGCTGAAGGTCTTGGGGTCTCGCGACGCGGAAAATTACCAAAATGCCCTTTTCGTCCAATTTTGACTGTTTTGGCCCAAATCACCTCCAGAATGTCCTGAAACTTTATTTATCTACAAAATAACACAAAACACACATCAAAATATTCACAAAACTCAAGAAACTATACCAAATATTAGGTTAAATGAGTGGGAAATAGTGATAGATTTACCACTCATCACACCCCCAACCTAACATTTTGCTAGTCCTCGAGCAAAACATAGAAAAACATAAACATTTTTAAAATAAAATTTAGCTAAGCCACTTTCGTAGGGATCACAGTTGCATTTAGCGTATGCAACATGCCTTTAAACCCTTAGGTGTCCCTAGTGGACGAGTTGTAGTCTCGTGAGGGTTTACAACAATGATACTCACAAACATTTTATAAAAGTAAAAAGGTAGTGAAACTAATGCACACAAAAGCAAAAAGACAAGAGAAAAGAGAATAAAGAAGTTAGTGACTAATCATGAGAAATTTCTTACTCCAAGTTACTAGTTATTTTGTTTCTTTCTAAATTACTGATTAAGTAAATTCTCCGATCATTTTTACCATTCTCCATATACATAGCTAACAAAATATTAAACAACTCATTTTTGCCCACAACAGTCATAAGTGCAGTTGATAAGAGAGTAATATTTTTGTCCTAAAGTTTTATCGGAATTCACACATTTTTGTAGCAATGGAATAATTTTTCGATTTTTTTGATTTTTTCTTTGATTTTTTTTTTTATTTATATACAATATCTTCCGTCTATGTAGCGAGTGTTGGGTCGGTGGCTCCCAAACCAGTTGGCTTTAGGGCACCAGGTGTTAAAACACCCCTACGGACTTAATTACTCAGACTTCAGATATATATTTTTGCAGCATCTTTAATCCATGTAGCAAGCTTTGGGCCAGTGACTCCCAAACCAGTTGGTTTTAGGGCACTAGGTGTTAAAACACCCTTACAGACTTAATAACTCGGATCTCAGACGTTTTTTTTTTTTTTACTCCATTGCTTTTTGAGATGCTTCCTCCAATTAAACTAGAGCACTGAATATTACAAACTTTTCAATTTTAGCTCATGTCCGTATATTACTATGCATGTTGATAATACTTACCACCTGAGCATATGAAGATCCATTTTAGTCAATTTTATGGATAATTTACAAATTAAATAATTCAAAAGGAAATAAACAAAAATTAACTTGTTCCGAAATAGGTTTGAGATACGTCTTAGGAGTGGAAACTCCTTACTCAGCTATCTCTTACCAATTTCACCTTTTTAGTCAAAATAAAAACACAAAAACACAAAATACTTTTTGTAATTTTTGAAAATTTTTCAATTTTTTTGTATTTTTCGAAAAAGTTTGGACTAAAAATAAAAACAAAAATAACAAGTTATTATTAACTAATCCCCACCCCCAAACCTAAATGAGACATTGTCCCCAATGTCTTAAACAGTACAAGAAAAGTTTAGAAGATAGTACATGATTAGCTGAAATATAGAAAAATTACCGATTAAGATCTATGTCCAATTTACGCTTCTTACCACGATCGCTGTCTGACCTTTTCAACTTGGAAAGAATGGGGTCGAGTTTTGGTTCAAAGGCTAGGATTTGGTCAATTAATTCTTCGGCCTTTGTAGCAGTCAGGAAAATATATTGAACAGATTTTGTGACGAACTCATGTCTTTTGGCTTCCACAAGAAATACAAACAAAAAATCGAAGAAATACTCAATGTTAAGTAACCCAATGGGCTTCCGATGAATGTTTAAGTGTGCCCATGATGCTACGGTGAACATTTCTTCAAACCTTCCAAGCCCACCTGGTAACGCAATAAACGCATCCGCAGTATTGATCATTTCATGGATTTGTTCAGACATATCTGATACAATGCGTTCATCTCCATTTGTTGGACCAATTAATTGTTCGTCCGCCAAAGGTTTTGGAATGATTCCCAAAACATGACCGCCACATTCCTGAACGGCTTTTGAAATGCTTCCCATCATTCCAAGATTGCCACCGCCATATATTAGGTGCATATTTCTCTCTGCTATGACTCGCCCCAATTCTTTTGCAGCCTCAATGAATTCTGGTTTAATAGAATACTCGCTTATGTGTCTAATTTATGTTGGGTTTTACGGATTGCAGTTTTGATTCCTAGAATTCAAGTTATGGACTGAAGTTCGGGGTTGTGCGGCTGGAAAAACTGGGCACATGGGCAGCAGATAGCATGACTTCAACAATTCGGTCTGGCCTCATCTTAAGTCCAAAAATTCGAAATTTTGGATATGTTATTCCCCCATGTATCCAATTTGTCCAGAATTTTATGGATCTTAATTTAGACCTACAAAACTCAACTTATAAGAAATAAATCAGGACCTGTCCAGAAGGTGTCCTAAACTAAACTCACTGCCCAAGTTATCTAATTCACTGCCATGTTTGATAAATTTATTCCAACCATTACCACCGGAATTTTTAGCACATTAAAATACACAAACAATCCTCTAAACTTCAATATCCATATACAAAGGTAATCTCTGGTTTCTAAAATATGTTTCTAAAATCTAGTTTCTGAAAAATTGTTTACTAAAATCTACTTTATGAAAACTATATACTGAGAATCTAAAATTTGTGTACTGAAAATATGAAAACTGAAAACTGATATACGTCCAGGACCATAACTCAAATGGGCGTGTCCGGGAACAACTCAACCGGGTCTTTGAAACTGATAGTACTCTACGCCCAGGACCATAACTCAACTGGGCGCCTATGAAACTGATGGTACTATATGCCCAGGACCATAACTCAACTGGGCATCTCTGAAACTGGTGGTCTATGCCCAGGACCATAACTCAACTGAGCATAGCCACAAACTAGAACTGGGGGTGCGGATCTATGCTACCGCCCAAGCTCTAAAGTAGAGTCCAGATACACGATCCTAAGTCGTCATCATGGCTCTACATGTGCACATGTCATTTGTATCCGTCAATTCTAACTGTATCTCAAGTTACATACTGAGGTGAGTTTTTTTTACCTCATGCCCCGGAAAATCATAAACTCATGCTTTAAAACTTTTTGTCTAAAACATAACTTTAAAACATAAGTTCAATGATAAAAGAAATCTAACGCCCTAAGGCATAAAAGAATAAGTCTGATATCAAAAACATAATAAATAAAACTAGTTAAAGAAATGAGGTCCACTCACTGGTTCGGAACATGCTGATGACGCCTTGCGATGGTGGCGGAATCGTATCTCCTGGAGATGATCTAGAATTAGCAAAATTCATCGTACCAAGGTTGCGAATTATATCTTTTCTTAACAAAATTTGTTCATTATTCATGTTAACTCATACTCGCTACGTTACTAACATTTTAGGGTGGTCTAATAATTTTTATTACGCTCGTTCGAGGATTTCACAAGCTACTTCACAAAACTCCATATTCTGCCCTCTATCCAGAAAATTTCAGTGCGCCAACACTGACTTTGAAAATTTGGTGCGCTAAATCGGGATTGAATTTGGGGCTGAAATTTTAATAGAATACTCGCTTATGTGTCTAATTTATGTTGGCTTTTACGGATCACAGTTTCGATTCCTAGAACTCAAGTTATGGACTGAAGTTCGGGGGTTGTGCGGCTGGAAAAACTGGGCACAGGGGCAGCAGATAGCCTGACTTCAAAAATTCGATCCGATCTCATCTTAAGTCTAAAAATTCTATATTTTGGATATGTTATTCCCTCATGTATCTAATTTCTCTAGAATTTTACGGATCTTAATTTCGATCTACAGAACTCAACTTATAAGCATTAAATCAGGACCTGTTCAGAAGATGTCCTAAACTAAACTCACTGCCCAAGTTATCTAATTCACTGCCATGTTTGACAAATTTATTCAACCATTACCACCAGAATTTTTAGCACATTGAAATACATAAACAATCCTCAAAACTTCAATATCCATATACAAGGGCCATTCTGAATCCCCAACCATCACTAATTATAATTTCCAAATTCATCCAAAGCTCAATTTATCCAAATCCACTCCATATCAATGCTTTCATACTACAAACCAACATACAATACATCATCTTAGACATAATTTATCACACAAAAACCCTCCAACTTATCAATAACTCAATTTCTAATTCATCATAACCACTTTATCAAGTTATACTCAAAATTTAGTAAGTTGGGGATTTTATCTAAATTTCCATTTTTAACATTATAACTATTCTTTATTCAACACATCCAAGCCAATCAACCTACTTAAATCATCAAAAATTAAAATCTTCCAAAAATAAGAAAATGGGTCAAATGGTTTTCTCACCTCTTTTCCTTGTTTTCTAAAGTCTCTCTTGTCTTCCATGATTTCCCTTCTTTTCTTTGTTTGGTAAATGGCCTTGGACCCTTGTTTTCTCTTCTTACTTCTTCCTCTTTCTTCTTCTTCTTTCTCTCCTTTCTCTCCTTCTTCTTCCCTCTCTTCTACTTTACGTTTTTCTTCTTTCTTTTGTTTCTAAAATATGAGATTTGTGAATAGGGAGCCCCTTTTATACTAGGGCTTAAATGATATTAAGAATATTATGGAAGTGTGTAGAAAAATGGAGAGAGTTTGAGATATTTTGCATTTGGGTCCGAAATTACTATCCATCCAGATTTTGACTTGCATTTTTGACCCACTTCTGGCCCGAATTTAGGAAAATATTCAACGTAGAGATTGTAGGTTTTGATCTCAGTTTTCCGACGATATAAAATTCATAAAAATCGGAGATCGTACGAAAACGTTACGCCCCAAATACTATTGGCGGTCCAAATGTAACACGGTACAGTCTCGTCCTGGGACTTCGAGAAATTAACCGATTGTCCACAAAATCATCTCATGAGCATATTTGAGTCTGAACATAATTTATTTTATGTTATCTTTGTCTAACAATACCATAGCGCTACAACGTAATAGTAACTAAACTACCGGTCGTTACATTATATTTATTTAATTATTAAATCATTAAAGTAATTAAAATATAAAATATCCAAGGTGATATTTTGGTTCGGAAATGATTAAGTAAAAATGTTTGACTTTTATATTTATTATAGAGGTTATCAATTCGATTTGACTTCTTGATTTTTGTTTTCAAAAATTGAAAATATATTTTTCTTTTTCTTTACAATTTTCGGCCAACCCTAAAAATTTAAGGGTTTTGTTTTTTCATTTGCTTCACTTAAGTGTTAAGCCTCCAAATATTAGAAAAAAAAGTAGAGAGAAAAAAGTGAAGAACAAAGTAAGAAATTGAAGAAAACTTCCAGATTTGTAAGTTTTTTCAACTTTTCTCCAACTAGAAAATTATTTATAGGGTTCTTAGCTACAACATGTGATGCTTGATTGTTTCTCTACTCTTTTAGTTTTGTAATAAGATGGTTGAAAGTATAGATGAAAGTGTTAGAATTGGTACTCGGAGTGCCAATCCGAATCGTATTTATGTCATATTCATGAATTCGAACAATTCCGTTTTCCATAATATTGCTTATTTATGGTAGTACTTCTTGCTTTTATATACATATTCAATCTAATTACGATTAGATTGAAATTAAATATGATTTAGTGATATGTATATATTAGACAAAGTCCCGATAATATATTTTATAGCGCAGTTACAAAGTAGTTTGTAATTGACATTGGGAAGTGTCACTAATCGAAGTATATTATCAAATAAAGTTTATGGTCAAGATTTACTAACACGGGTTGATTAGTAAAATCCACCGAGACCAGTACATATCGTATATCGAGACTTGGTCCGATGGTTTATCCCAATGAACCATGAGTATTGAGAGACTTGTATAGACATGTAGGTGTTTATTTGATAAACACTGAATGACTCACCGAAGATTTCCTAATAGATGGTAGATCACCGTCATAGGAATATTCTCGAGTCGAGTAGCATAGTGGTCCTTCGACTTGAGATACCATTGTGGATATATGAGATATCCTCCACACTTTGATGGCAGTCACGTCACCGATCTATTTAGATCAGAACCCCACCTGTTCATTGGGTGTGGACTGATGCTCATGATATCCTGTGAGTATCAAATAAAATCTATCAGTCATGTGTACACGGCATATGTATCATGTACGTATTTTCGATCTAGTAAATCCATGGTTGTGGTATACTTCGAAAGCGAGTTCCACCATTGAATACACAATTCACAAGTTGGATAGGATTCAATGGCCCTTGGACGAATTTTGCATAAGAAAAAAATATCTATTTATTATTTTTGTTTCATTTAATTTACAACTTGTCAACTTGCATTTGTAATCATCAATAATTTAATGAAATAAAGCAAATCAACAATTGCAACTAAGTCATTAAAATAAATATCATAACTTAGGATATTTATATTTTTAATTGATTTAATTATTTAATAATTAAATAATTATTTAAATATAAATATATTAAATAATGTATTATATTTACATTAAATATCAAATACATATATATTTATGATATTAGTCAAATATCTCAGTTTGACAATTAATTAATGTGTATTTGATAAAATTTAACATTAAATGCAAATACATAAAAATTAGGAAATGACTATTAAGTCCATTCACATGTATTTTGCGTTTAACCTTTAAACGACTTATAAATAATCAGTATTATTTATAAATATTGCCCTAGTGCTCTACGAGTATATTTCATTAGTGAGACTCTCTAGATTTAGGCATATCCGTCACGAAATCCAATTTCGTGTCCATAATTTACCCACCCGTAAATTATGACGACCACGGATAATCTCGCTAAATCATACAGGTCGAGGTCATGGAAAATGTATAATTCCTCCGTCACAGGTATCCGGATATATCCCAGAGATATAGATGTAAACGTCAAATCTCTATAGGGACTATCCCGTCGACGTCTCTATTAGCAATCTCTAAAAGAACATTTAGAACTGACTTCTAAAATGTACCACGGGCCCATGGTTTTTATCTGATTGCTAATCATATATGGACTACCTATGCTCTGTACACAGAACTGACGGATCCTATCTTGACACACACAGGACACCCTGAGGATCTATCCACACCCAACGAACAGGCGGAGGTCTGATCTTAATAGATCGGTGACGTGACTGCCATCTAAGTGTGGAAGATGTCTCATGTGCCCACAGTGGTATCTCAAGTCTAAGAATCACAAATGATACTCAACCTGAGAAGATTCTTATTGACGTTGGTGTACCATCTATTAAGAATCCTCGATGAGTCGTTCAGTGTTTATCCGCTATAAACACCTACACGTCTACACTAGTCTCCAAGACTTATGGTTCATTGAGAAACCATTGGAATCATATATTCCAGTATACGACATGTACTGGTCTCTACGGGTTTACTTTACTTACCAAGTAGTGTAAACCTTGACCAGGAACTGTCTGAGAATGACAACTGTTGGGGCAGTTGTGGAACCCTAGGGTCGGATCGGTGCCTCGGGCAGCGAAAATGGGTCTAACCCATGGATGTCAATTATGGATGTAATTTTAAATCATTTAATGAAATACTACATTCCATTACGAGTGTATAGGAAAAAACTGGACTGAATCGGAGTCCGGAAGCTCCCAAATGAAGCAAAATAAAATCAGCGCGCGCGAAGGGCGCCGCATGCGTGCGCGCGCACTGTAACGCCCAGGTGCTGCTATTTTTTTTGTTTCATTTCCTTTTGCATTCAGCTCACATTCCAGTGAGCTGAATGGAATAGGGTCTTTGACCCTAATCTATTCCTGTCTTCCCTAAACACTTCAAAAACACTCAAAATTAATTTTTAATTTCAAAACCAACATAAACACATGTTATAGAATAAAAATCTAGTTTTTCAAAATATCAAATATTTTTCCAAAAATATATATTTATTCTAAATACGCATTAGCGTAAATTTTGAATCCATTACACAAACCATTTTAGAATCCCATTTACGAAATATCCCGTGAACAATTCTAGTCCACCTAAAGGTGGTCAAGTGAATCTAGAATGGTAGCCATAGCTCTAAGCTTTAATATAGAGTTCCAAACTCTAATTAATTGTTCCATGTCCAACATGAACATCTTTGACCTAATTACAAGTATGTTGTGTTTATACTTCTAAAGTATCATAACACAATTGATTAGCCTTATTCAACATTAAGCTATGTGATCATGCATCTAATACACAAATAAACATAGCTTTGGAGAAGATAAACATTACCTAGTAAGCTTGATGTAAGATCCAATTTACTTCTCCTTGTGGAAATTGTTGAAGAACCTCCAAGGTGTGCAAGCTTGACTTCAAGATCCAATCTTGTTTCCAATGCTTCCAAGCTTCACTTCAAGATCCAATCTTGATTTCTCATAGATGAAATGTTTTAGAGACCTCACAAACTTCTCTAAACATTCTCTAATTTAGGCTAATCTCTCAAGAATTTGCTTATGCTTGTATTTGAACTTGTAATTAAAACCTTCCTAAAGCTTGCTATTTATAGCAAAACTTAGACAATTTTTAATTAATAAAAGTTGTAATAAACTTTTAAGTGGGCTTAATCTAATCTGTCCAAATATGTATAATTAGGTGTGACTAATCTTCATTGTCTCCCACTTAGATTTAATCCAATTAAATCAAGCCAAGGATTAGGAAATGAATTAGTTAAATGTTTGCCACCTTGATTTAATCCAATTAAATCAAGCCAAAACCACCTATTATTACATACTTACAATTACCATAATATCCTCAAATGGTAGAGATAATTATGATTTTACAATTAAGCCCTTGTGTAATTATTGAATTAATCCAATTAATCCAATTAGGTCAAAGTAAATAATCAATATTATCCAATAACACTTGATTATCTTAGTTGATAATTATAATATCGAATATTATCTTTTATCAAAAATTAATCGGCTACCAAAGTGCTCAACGAGTACACTTCATATTAGGACTCTCTAAGTTCAGACACGTTCGTCATATAAGCCTAGCTAATATGTACGCAATTCGACCACCTCCGAATTCGCAAAGAACACGAACGACCTTTCTGAACTATACAAGTCGAGGTCATCACATATGTTTAACAATCCTTCCGTCATAGGCTATCCGAGTTGTGCTTAGAAAACATAGAATATACCGTCAAGTTTCTGAGACGCACATCTCATGTCGACATGCCCATGATTCTTCATAACTGATGCGATCCACCATATGTGATCGACTTTGGCCAAAGATTTAAGAATCATGACTTTACTCACATGGATACCTAAACCCCTTATGGTACAAATACGGGCCGACAGATCCTATCTTGCTTCGCACTTGATTACTGAGTGCATCGATCCACACCCAACGAACATCTAGAGGCCAGACCATGAAAGGTTTCTGACATACATGGCATCTAAGTGTGGAGGATCTCACACAAAATCAATGTTATCCTATAGTAAAAGGATTACATATGCTACTCGACTCGAGAAGATTCCTATTGACGGTGGTGTGTACTTCCAACTATTAGTAATCACCTATGAGTCATTCAGTATTCTCTCCAATGAATACCCATATGGCTATATGAGTTTCCAAAACTCATGGTACATCGCGTTAAACCATTGGAACTCCAATTCCAATATACGACATGTGCTAGTCTTCTAGGTTATAGGAAGTCGACCGTATTCCAAAACCAACGACTATGAATATTTACTTTAAGAATAGTTTACACCTAGTGTCAAGACTATTCTAAGGTCGATGTCATTCTTAGCATATCGATACATCAATTTAATACGCGTAATGACAATACCATTAATAGGGTATGAAATGAAAAATATAGTTATTTTATTAATAAATAATAAAATGTACAATTCGGATTGGCACTCCAAGCACCAACTCCATCAAACTCCCACTTGCTTAGTGCCAATCTGGATGGTACCGTAGTCCGATCTCTTCCACATGTTTATCGAATAACTTAGGAGGTAAGGCCTTTGTAAGCGTTTCTGCTATGTTGTCTTGTCCTTGAACCTTTAAGACCACTATGTCTTTTCGTTCAATTATCTCTCTAATTACTCGGTATTTCCTTTCCACGTGTTTAGACTTGGAATGCGCCATCGGCTCGTTATCCTGCGTGATGGCTCCGTTATTATCACAGTATAATGGGATCGAATCCGCAATACTAGGCACAACTCCAAGTTCTGTGATAAAATTTCTAATCCAAACAGCTTCTTTAGCAGCTTCTGAAGCCGCTATAAATTCCGCCTCAGTGTTGGAATCAGATGTTGAGCCTTGCTTTGAACAACGCCAACTAATTGTACCACCGTTAAGGTAAATATGTATCCTGATGTAGATTTTTTATCATCTGGATCTCCCTGGAAGTCAGAGTCTGTATAACCCTTAACTTGTAGCTCATCTTCTCCATATATCAGAAACTTATCCCTGGTGCCTTGAAGATATTTTAGGATATGTTTCACGGCTGTCCAATGATCATTACCTGGATCAGATTGATATCGTCTGGTCACACTGACGCCGAAACTGATGTCAGGTCTAGTACATAACATATCATATATTATGCTTCCAATACAAGAAACATATGGTAAGTTAGACATCCTAACTCTCTCTTCCTCAGTTTGAGGTGTCATTTTCTTCGAAAGATGTATGTCGTATCAGAAAGGTACATTTGCTGCCTTACAGTTGGTAAAATTATACCTTTCTAACATCTTGTCTATGTACATCGATTGTGACAACCCTATAAGCTTCCTAACTCTATCTCGGTAGAGCCTTATACCTAGTATATAGGAAGCTTCACCCATATCTTTCATGGAGAAGTTCTTGCAAAGGTAGGCTTTCACACTTTGCATCATCCCTATATCATTTCCAATGATAAGGATGTCGTCAACATACAAGACTAAGAAAACTATCATGCTCCCACTAACTTTCTTATAAACACATGGTTCTTCCTCGTTTTTGATGAATCCAGATAATCTAATTATCTCATCAAAATGATGATTCCAGCCTCGGGATGCCTGTTTAAGTCCATAAATAGACTTTTGGAGCTTACAAGCCAAGTTTGAAGTCTCACTGGATACGAAACCCTCTAGTTGTTCCATATAGATATCCTCCTCGAGGAATCCATTTAGGAAAGCGGTTTTCACATCCATCTGTCATATATCATAGTCGTGATATGCAGCAATGGCTAAAAGAATCCTAATGGATTTTAGCATGGCTACTGGTGAAAACGTTTCCTTAGAGTCAATCAAGGACGTTGAGTGTAACCTTTCGCTACCAGTCGGGCCTTAAAGGTTTCCACATTTCCATCGGGCCCTCGCTTCCTTTTGTAAACCCATTTACAACCAATAGGTTTAACTCCTTCAGGAAGTTCAACTAAGTCCCAGACTTGATTGGCATGCATTGAATCCATTTCGGATTTCATGGCTTCTTTCCATTTTTCCGAATCGATATCCAATATCGCTTCCTTATACGTAGTCGGATCTGTTTCCTCCAAGAGGAGAACATCAAGGCTTACATCATATATTAAAAATAATCTTTCAGGAGGCCTTGATATTCTAATCGACTTACGTAGAACCTGTGTTGTAGATCCTTCACCTAGTTGGATCTCTGGTTCCATCTCAGGTTCCTTAATGTTGGGATCAAACTCATCAAGTTTAATCTCTCTACGATTCCCACTTTCTCTCAAAAATTGCTTTTCAAGAAAAGTTGCAAAGCGAACAACAAATACATTTCATTGTTCGGAATCATAGAATTGATATCCCATGGAATTATCAGGATATCCAACGAACCTACATTTATACCCCCTGGGTGCTAGTTTATCCCGTTGCGCAATTCTAACGTATGCAGGACAACCCAAATCTTTAAATGCTTAAGACTTGGATTTCTACCGAACCATATCTGATATGGGGTCGTAGAAACAACTTTCGATGGAACCCTATTAAGTATGTAGGCAGCAGTTTGTAAAGAGTAACCCCAAAGGTAATAAGGAAGATCTGTATAGCTCATCATGGATCGCACCATATCTAATAAAGTATGATTTCTACGCTAAGACACTCCATTGTGTTGAGGTGTTCCTGGTGGGCTATATTGGGCGAGAATTCCATTATCCCTTAAATAATTTCTGAATTCTTCACTCATGTATTCACCGTCTCGATCTGATCTGAGGCATTTGATGAATTTACTGGTTTGTTTTTCTACTTCGTTTCAGAATATTTTGAACTTGTCAAATGTTTCCGACTTATGTTTCATCAGATAGACATATCCATATCTAGAATTGTCATCTGTGAAATTCACAAAGTATGTGGAACCATCATGAGTGACATGATTTAATAGACCACACACATAACTGTGTATTAGCTCCAGTAAATCTCCAGCACGGTGTCCAACACCTTGAAATGGGGCATTTGTCATCTTTCCTTGGATGCATGACTCACAAATCGGATAAGGATCTAAGGTAAGATTTTCAATCAAACAATCCTTTACCAATTTGGATAGACGTCGAACACCTATATGGCCCAATCTCATATGCCATAATTTAGTATTATTTAGTTTATTCAGACTTCTTACTTGTATTTTTCTCTATATTAAAGACATCTCTACATATTTCCAAAACATAATGACCGTTTGATAAAGAACATTCACATTTCAATAAATTTTCTTTATCATATAAACATAAGTTTCATCATTAATGTTTATTTTATATCCCTATTTATCTAATATAGGCAGCAGTATTATTTGTCTGATAAGTGAGGGAACATAATAATAGTCATGCAAATCTAATTTACATCCATTTGGGAGATCTAGAACAACAATTCCTATGGCCTTGACATCCAATGTCTCGCAACTCTAAGCTGGATCTCCCCTTTATTTAGCCTTCGTTTAACCCTCATTTCCTGCCGGGAATTGCAAATATGAGTGGGACTGCCAGTGTCTAACACTCATCCACTATTTGCATCTAAGGCTAATGAGATGTCAATAATTGGAAAAATACAAAGCGTACATGAGGGTCCTGCTTTAAGCTCTGGACAATCTTTCTTCCAGTGTCCAGACTTCTTGCATTGTAGACATTGATCACGAGCTACTTTCGGTTTTGCGTCTTTGTGCTTCTTGGAGTTTTTCTTTGATATCTTCTTCTTTCCCATCTTAATTTTCTTTGACTTCCCATAAGTCTTTGAAGAGCCAGCTTAACCATGGAGATACAATGTGGGATTGCCTTTCTTCAAATCTTGCTCCGCCGTGCGTAGCATGTTATGAAGTTCTTCGTATGTGGCTTGCATCGAATGCATATGGAAATTCAATACAAAACCAGCATAAGAACCAGACAAAGAAGACATAATCAAATTACGGCTCAGCCGTTCATCAAACACAATGCCCTGTCGTTTCAGATATCGAATTTGGTCTATCATGTTCAAAACATGAGTGCTGACAGCTCCTCCCTCCTTGAGTTCAACACGGAACAATTCCTTAGACCTTCGATAAAGTTCCATCTCTTGATTTGCCTCGAACAACTCCTTGAGTGTTCGCATGATGCTCCAAGCATCCGGTACTTCAATGTACTGTCTCAGTAAATCTGGAACCATCGATGCCAAGATGTAGGATTTCACCTTCAGGTTATCATCCTTCCATCTATCAAAAGTTTCTCGCTCTTCTGGAGTGGAGTCAGGATTGATATCAACAGGCAGTGGATTGATCATGACATAAGTCAACTTTTCATACTCCAAGACAAGGCGCATGTTCATTTGCCATTCGAAATAGTTCTCGGCTCCTTTTAGCTTATTGGAATCCAAAAGTTTCATCAATGGATTAGTGGCAGCCATCTATAAGACAACATCTTTGAGTAGTAGAAGAATATTTTTCATTTCAAAAGTGATAACACTAATTGATTATGGAATTTTAAATCTATTAGTGCCCTCCCACTACTTTACATAATTCTGTAATCTCCCTTAACGGAAAAAAAAAATTTGATTATCAAAATTTCATAACGGGAAGTGGATCCCATGATATTTACTCCAGCCTCACACTAATGACGATATTGGCATTTGTAAACTCATTAGGTAGACCTTCAAGGTCAATCACTTCATGTGACTCCTGGATTGGTCCTGAATCGTTTCTTATCCTCACACTAATGACGATATTGGATTAAGATGTGTTCTAGGTGTATACTTGTCAATTTTCACTAATGAGCTTCGTATGTACACCCTCACACTAATGACTATATTGGGTGACTACGTTAACTCATCACGCTACATCTAATGTTTTACCGGAGCGACCTAAGTTCTGAGCACTTATACCCTCACACTAATGACAATATTGGATATAAGTAGTAAGAACCCATTCATCTTCGTATTGACAAGACGGACCATCCAATAATGCTCTAACATTATTAATACTATTACTTAAAAGTAATCACCTAATCACGAGAGATTTATGACAATCAAGTCATTAACTTTATTAGGTCAAAGGTCCTATGCATAATTAAATTAAAATTATTATGGCATAGATTCAAAATATGTGTTGTGTGGTTAAGCCTTTGCCACTGATACCATTCTGTTGGGGCAGTTGTGGAACCCCTAGGGTCGGATCGGTGCTCCGAGCAGCGAAAATGGGTCTAACCCATGGATATCAATTATGGGTGTAATTTTAAATCATTTAATAAAATACTACATTCCATTATGAGTGTATAGGAAAAAACCGGGACTGAATCGGAGTCCGGAAGCTCCCAAACGAAGCAAAATAAAATCGGCGCGCGCGAAGGGCGCCGCGTGCGTGAAGCACATGCGCTACAGTGCGTGCGCGCACTGTAGCGCCCAGGTGCTGCTATTTTTTTCTTTCATTTCCTTTTGCATTCAGCTCACATTCCAGTGAGCTGAATGGATTAAGGTCTTTGACCCTAATCTATTCCGGTCTTCCCTAAACACTTCAAAAACACCCAAAATTAATTTTTAATTTCAAAACCAACATAAAAACATGTTATAGAATAAAAATCTAGTTTTTCAAAATATCAAATATTTTTCCAAAAACATAAATTTATTCTAAATACGCATTAGCGTAAATTTTGAATCCATTACACAAACCATTTTAGAATCCCAATTACGAAATGTCCCGTGAACAATTCTAGTCCACCTAAAGGTGGTCAAGTGAATCTAGAATGGTAGCCATAGCTCTAAGCTTTAATCTAGAGTTCCAAACTCTAATTAATTGTTCCATGTCCAACATGAACATCTTTGACCTAATTACAAGCATGTTGTGTTTATACTTCTAAAGTATCCTAACACAATTGATTAGCCTTATTCAACATTAAGCTATGTGATCATGCATCTAATACACAAATAAACATAGTTTTGGAGAAGATCAAACATTACCTAGTAAGCTTGATGCAAGATCCAATCTACTTCTTCTTGTTGAAATTGTTGAAGAACCTCCAAGGTGTGCAAGCTTGACTTCAAGATCCAATCTTGTTTCCAATGCTTCCAAGCTTCACTTCAAGATCCAATCTTGATTTCTCCTATATGAAATGTTTTAGAGACCTCACAAGCTTCTCTAAACACTTCTCTAACTTAGGCTAATCTCTCAAGAATTTTCTTATGCTTGTATTTGAACTTGTAATTAAAACCTTCCTAAAGCTTGCTATTTATAGCAAAACTTAGGCAATTTTTAATTAATAAAAGTTGTAATCAACTTTTAAGTGGGCTTAATCTAATTTGTCCAAATATGTATAATTAGGTGTGACTAATCTTCATTGTCTCCCACTTAGATTTAATCCAATTAAATCAAGCCAAAGATTAGGTAATGGATTAGTTAAATGTTTGCCACTTTGATTTAATCCAATTAAATCAAGCCAAAAAAAACTATTATTACATACTTACAATTACCATAATATCCTCAAATGGTAGAGATAATTATGATTTTACAATTAAGCCCTTGTGTAATTATTGAATTAATCAAATTAATCTATTTAGGTAAAAGTAAATAATCAATATTATCCAATAACACTTGATTATCTTAGTTTATAATTATAATATCGAATATTATCTTTTATAAAAAATTAATCGGCTACCAAAGTGGTCAACGAGTACACTTCATATTGGGACTCTCTAAGTTCAGACACGTTCGTCATATAAGCCTAGCTATATGTATGTAATCCGGCCACCTCCGAATTCGCGAAGAACACGGACGACCTTTCTGAACTATACAAGTCGAGGTCATCACATATGTTTAACAATCCCTCCGTCATAGGCTATCCGAGTTGTGCTTAGGAAACATAGAATATACCGTCAAGTTTCCAAGACGCACATCTCATGTCGACATGCCCATGATTCTTCATAACTGATGCGATCCACCCTATGTGATCGACTTTGGCCAAAGATTTAAGAATCGTGACTTTACTCACATGGATACCTAAACCCCTTATAGTACACATACGGGCCGATAGATCTTATCTTGCTTCGCACTTGATTACTGAGTGCATCGGTCCACACCCAACGAACATCTAGAGGCCAGACCATGAAAGGTTTCTGACATACATGGCATCTAAGTGTGGAGGATCTCACATAAAATCAATGATATCCTATAGTCAAAGGATTACATATGCTACTCGACTCGAGGAGATTCCTATTGACGGTGGTGTGTACTTCCAACTATTAGGAATCACCTGTGAGTCATTGAGTATTCGCTCCAACGAATACCCACATGTCTATATGATTTTCCAAAACTCATGGTACATCGCTTTAAACCATTGGAACTCCAATTTCGATATACGACATGTGCTAGTCTTCTAGGTTATAGGAAGTCGACCGTATTCCAAAACCAACGACTATGAATATTTACTTTAAGAATAGTTTACACCTAGTATCAAGACTATTCTAAGGTCGATGTCATTCTTAGCATATCGATACATCAATTTAATACGCGTAATGACAATACCATTAATAGGGTATGAAATGAAAAATATAGTTATTTTATTAATAAATAATAAAATATACAATTCGGATTGGCACTCCAAGCACCAACTCCATCAACAACGTCATGATACAACCCAATGTCAATTACGACGCTTTTGCAACAGTATCATGACTAGTCATCCTAAGGTCTATTACGTCTTTACCATATTAAAAGATATATTATATTACATAAACTGCTTGTATTATTCAAAATAAAATGTTTTACATAAGTATTTTCATGGAAATACAAACGGGAATTGGCGCTCCGAGCATCAACCCCAACAATTGGTTGGTCGGTTCGGACAAAAATACGTTTTATGCCATTTTACGGAAAAATATTTTCGTAAAGGTTTTGTAGTGTTTCTAAATTATTTATGTCGTTATTTGATATCGAATAAATATGTTTAGGTGAAATATGAATGAATTATTCATATTGGATATTGAATAATTTTTTCAATAAGTTTAAAAGTTTTGTAGTTACAATTTCGCCCAAACCGCGTGCTTCTATTGCGCCCGCGCTAAAACTCCAACAGAAAGATGTATACATATATGTTAACAAAATATGCTTATTAATGGTTAATAAGAACACTTTTAGGAACCGAGAGCGCATCAGAAGTCGAAGCATGTGGAACAGAAGTACCACATCATTCGAGAGATTGTGTTGCAATGAGATATTATCGTGTGCAAGGTACCGAGTGAATATAATATAGCAGACCCACTTACCAAGGTCATTCCTCCAAATTTATTTGATAAACATGTGGATTCGATGGGTATGAGATACAATTTATATTGGCACTAGAGCAAGTGGGATAATTTGTTAGGGTAGGTGTTTGGAACGCCAATTTTCTTATGTATTTCCCTATAAATACTTATATAAATATTTTATTATGAATAAAATAAACAGTTTCTATTATATAACATCTCTTTATATATGGTAAAGACATGATCGACCTTAGAATGATTAGTTATGATACAGTTGTAAAAGCGTCGCAACTGACATTGAGTTGTATCATAACAATATCATTTTTTAACTGTTCCTAGTCAAGGTTTATATTACTTGGTCAATAAGTAAACCTATTGAGACCGGTACATGTCGTATATTGGAATCTTGGATTCCAATGGTAGATTCTCAATTAACCATGAGTCTTTGAGACTCGTATAGACATGTAGGTATTGATATCAGATAAACATTAAACGACTCACCGAAGATTCTTAATGGATGCTACACCAACGTCAATACGAATCTTCTTGGGTTGAGTATCATAGTGATTCTTTGACTTGAGATACCACGAGATATCCTCCACACTTTGATGGTAGTCACGTCACTGACCTATTAAGGTCAGACCTCCGCTTGTTCGTTGGGTGTGGACTGATCCTCATGATATCCTATGTGTGTCAAGATAGAATCCGTCAGCTCTGTGTACAGAGCATATGTATTCAATATGGAATTAGCGATCTGTTAAATCCATGGGTCAGTGGTACACTGTAGAAGTGAATTATAAGTGTAATTAAAAGATTGCTAATAGAAATGTCGACGTGATTATATCTATAGAGATTTGACATATATATATATATATATCTGGAATAATCCGGATACCTGTGACAAAGGGATTATACGTATGCAATGACCTCGAGCTGTATGGTTCAATGAGTTTATTCGTATTCATCATAATTTACACGAAATTGGATTTCGTGACGGATATGCCTGAACCTAGAGAGTCTCACTAATGAAATGTACTCTTAGAGCACTAGGACAACTTTTATGAATAATATTGATTATTTATAAATTGTTTAACGGTTAAACAAAAGATACATACAAAGTGACTTTTTGGTCATTTCCTAATTAACGTGTATTTATATTTATTGTATGATTTTATTAAATACAAATTAATTAAATGTCAAATTATGATATTTGACATATATCATTAATATATGTATTTGGATTATTTAAAGTAAATATAATACATATATTTAGATATTTATATTTAATTAATTATTTAATTATTTAATTATGAAATAATTAAAATATAAATATCTACCATTATGATAAAGTTAGGAAATGATTATGTAGTGTATATGTTTGACTTTACATTAAGAAAAGGTTGTCAAATGGTATTTGACTTCTTTGATTATTGTTTTGGAAAATTGGAAAAATATCTTATTTTTTTCCTGTAATTTTCGGCCAACCCTAAAGATATATAAGTGTTATATTTTTTTCATTTGCTTCACACAAAGTGTTGAGCCACCAAAGTTGCAAAAAGAAAGGTGAGAGAAAAATTTAAGTGTTAAGAAGAAAAGTGAAGAAAACTTCAATTTGTGCAAGTTTTTTCTACTTTCTTTCAACTAGAAAAATATTTCTAGGGTTCTTAGCTACAACATGTGATGCTTGTTTGTTTCTCTACTCTTTTAGTTTTGTAATAAGATGGTTGGAAACATGAATGAAAGATGTGAGCATGTATGTTTATAAAGCATGTTTGTAAATGGTGTATAAGCACACTTTTGATCATTTGATGATCTTGTTGCAATTCTAGAGTTGTTAGGCCACTCATTGATGATCTAGAATTGTTCTTGAGTTGTTTCAAAGTGGTGAGACTTGTTTGGTGTTGTAGATATTAGATTAAAGTGTTGAAATTGTTTAATTTTATTAATTGGATTAATTTGAAAAATTAGGGTTCATACCTCAACCAAAATTGGGACTTTTCATATATGTGTTGTATAATGATGTATATAAGATGTACAAATCATTTGGTGTTGATTGGAAATCATCTAAAGTTATTTTGAACAAATTTGGACCAAAATGCAAAGAGTTATAATTGTTGGGTGTTCTTGGACCAAATTTGAACCTGACTTGCTCATTATTTTGATCATTGTAAGAAAAAATGGGATTTGTGTTGTGAGTTATATTTTGATGTATATGATATGTAGAAATCATTTTGGTAGTGATTTGAAATCACTTAAATTTGTATTTGACAAATTAGGACTAAAATGATCAAAATACAAACCTTTGGGTCTCACGGCAAATAAGGGAAAAATCTGATTTTTGGGTAAAAAAATAAGTTTTTAAGTATTTAGTAATTAGAATAAATAAGTTTATTTTAACTGTCCAATAAAAATTATTGAAATCAGAAAAATTTATTTTTCCACATTCCGCTGCGTTACCCGGATATACCCCCTGAAAATCCCTTACACAAGCACTGCTGATACAAGGGCTGTTGGGGCGACAAAGACTGCTGATACAAGGGTTGCGAAGCTATTTCCAAGTGGAAGCATCAGAGAGGGGGGAGCTAGACCAATGGGAGACGGAAGTCAGTTAGAGCAGCAAGAAATAAAGGAAAAGGGGAGCAACAGGGGCGTGTGCACATGATGGGAAAATAGTGGTCATTTTGAGGGGAATATGATGGGAGTCATAGAGGATAGCTGATTGTTCCTGGAATTTGCCAGTCATTCTTAATACTACTTTGATTATGCTATGTAATAGATATTAAGGAAGATTTTTGAAAGAACCAGAGCTCGGTGGCTGTTTTATTAATGAAAAGTTATTGCCTTAACATTCATTTTTCTTTTACTGTCACATTGTCAACAAATACAAAGATTGCTCATAAATACATTGCTTGAATGGTTGGAATCCTTGTTGCTGAAATTGTTGTTATTGAGAATTGTTAGAAGATTTCTGGAGTTACAGAGGGGAGTGCAGACGGAGTAGCAGTTTGTAGGCTGTGATGTGATAGTTGAACCTACACGAAAACAGGGGAAGCTTCATCAGTTTGCTACTGCATACTTGACAATGCAAAGTATGTACAGTCTAAAGCAAAATTTAGAGCAAATGTTTATTTCGAAGGAATGGAATGAACTTAGTTTGTCGAAGAAACTTGAGGGGATAGAAATAAAACCATTTTGAGTGATAAGTTCTGGATATGCATGGCTTATGCATTGAAAACCACCAATCCCCTGGTTAATGTTTTGTGGATAACAGATGGTGAAAAAATGCCTAGGATATGATTCATCGATGGTACGATGGATAAAACAAAGGAAGAGATAGCCAAAAATTTAGGAGATGAAGTTGGAGTATACGAACAGATATGGAAGATAATTGATAAATATGCGATAGTTTAAGATGCACTGCCATTTTCATGCAGCTGCATACTTTTTGAATCCCCATATTCAGTTTTTTGACAATCCATCCAAGCATTTAGAGATTAAGCTGGAGTCTTTTATGTGCATGGGTAAACTTATGACCAATGAAGAGGATAAGATAAAAATAAATGTGTAGGTGCATGCATTCTTAAAAACAATAGTGATGTTTTTATTTGACTTTGCTAAAAATTCGATATTCAATTGTAATCCTGGTATGTGAAAAAATTTAGGTGTTATTATTAATGAAAGTTTATCTCAATTTTTAAATGTGTGTTCATTCTTATTGTAGCTGATTGGTGGAGTCAATATGGAGACCAAACTCATGAACTACAATCCTTAGCTGTAAAGATCTTGAACCTGACTTGCTCATTATTGGGGTGTGAGCGCAATTGGAGTGCATTTAATTTTATATGAGCTTCTGAAAACTTTTGAATATTTAATTATAAAAATTAGTATGTTTTTAATGATAAACTTTATTTCCCATTTTTGTAGATTCATACAAGGAGGACAAACAAATTGTCCACTTAGAAATTGAAATCATTAGTGTACATCATGTACAATAAGAAGTTGCAATATAAGTTCTTGAAGATTCAATCACTAAAAGAGGATGATGATCCCTTAGTTAAGGATGAGATTCCTTCCGATGATGTGTGGATGATTGGAGAAGATAATGTTGAATGAACATCTTCAGAGGGATTTAGGGGAGTTGACAGTAGTCATTCGAGTGGAAGTAGACCACTAGTATGAAAGAGAGAAGATATGATGGTAATTTACTCTTAATTTAAATGAATTCACATACTCTAAATTTCATATAGAAAAATATGACTTTATGTTATTTGTTAGGCAAAGGAAATGTGCTGCAATTGGTTGATGAAAAACCTTAGTGGGAGGATAATGCAAGTGATGAGGATGGTAGAAGAATTAGATATGATGATGACTCTCTGAAGGATAACATTTTTAATGATGATGGATGAGTGACACCTCAGACTCATTTTTCAAGCTATTAGACACTAATGATAACATATTTAGAGATTAGTTGTCTTTTTCTTTTATTATGAACTTGTTTTGATAATGATTTTTATTTATGTTTTAGTTGGTTTTGATGTGTTATAGTTATGTGTTTATTTTATATTTTAAATTTTTTCCCGTGAGGCTTTTGTCTCGACTGTATCAAGGTTGTTCGCCTTGCCTCATTGAAAATCACCTAGCATCGCGAATCGAGTTTTCGAACCTAGATTGCGATCAAATAGTATGAGAAGTTTTTTTACCCGGTTTTATCCATATATTGATTCTATTTCTATTTCCATCTCAATTTCATTTCATCAAGCAAACAAACTCTTCAGATTTGGATTAAAAATAACTTTCATATTTCCAATGCTTTCTTACAGGAAAATCCCAATGTTCTGGTAACAGGCATTCCATTTTTCCAAGGGACTCGACACAAACTAATTGTTGTGCAATTTGAGTCGTCCTACGCCCAGAAGAATAATACCGAGGTTCAAGCTCCTTAAGGCCAGCAGTGGCCTCCTCTCCAATCCGAGCCACCACACAATCCGTTTTTTCGGCCTGCTGGTTAAACTCATCTGCTCTTTGTTCTACATGGTCATTAAGAGACGCAAATCCTGAGAATATAGTAGTCCGTTTTAACTCGGAGACCAATTTAAGCAAGGAATCGGCAGCCTGGACCTGCTCTTCAGGAATGACAAAACAGAAAATCGTTAAATCATATTTTGACGTGATTGCAAATAAATTCTGGAAACATCTCGGGTTCATCACAATTCTGGGCAGAATACAAGCAGATAGTTACATTAAAGATGGTCAATGCATCAGAATTACATGCAGAGGAAGAAAGCTTATGGTAATAAATCATGGTACTGCAAGTTGGACGGTCAATGCATCTCTCACTACGACTAGCTGAATTTAGAATTCACTAGCAATGTTTATGGTAATAAATCACGGGTTCAATTTTCTAAATATATTCATTAATAATTTTTCAATATTACATACCAATCTGGATACACACACATCTCCATCATGAAAGCTTCTAGTGATTTTCTTACTGGTGGATCATTCACCTACATATAATTGAATTCAGAGGAAATTTTCGATGAATGTCAAAACAAACACCCATAGCCATAGCTAAAATACTCCACAGAAGCTGTAGAGTAGAATGATTTGTTAAAATGGAAAGAACTTCCCATTTGCATACAAGGCTTCAACCCCAGATATACTTCACAGTGCGAGATTAAAGTGAGCAGATGAACTAAATGTTCTATAGGTGTACTTTTCCGATATGCGATATTCAGTTAATACCGTAGATATCTCAAAAGCCAATCATTCTCCTATGACTTGGCTAATATTAGGAAATACTTGCACATTTTTGTTATTAGAAATTCTTAAGCATTTTCCAGACAATGAATAAAAGCTAAAAATTGTCATTTTTAGGATAACTGTATTTATAATTGCAAGCACTCTCTCCACAACATGGAAGTAAGCTGTTTCAACTAAAAGATAAAACGGCCAATTCTTCATCATTGTGCATCAACAGAGTCGGAGAAAATACTAAAATAACTGTAATGAAAGAAGCCAGTAATATGCTACTTGTACTTAAGGGGATGGCATTTTAAGGGGATGTCCATGCACATTCATGTCAAGGCATTGCATGTAGTAATGCCACATGCAAGTCAAGGCATTCTGATGGGGGTATTTAATTTGAAAGTTTATTTATTTAAGAAGTTTATTTTAATTAAATTTTGTTATTGAAATTGTTTTATTCATAGGATTTAATGATTTATTCATAAAGGGATTAGGATTTAGCCACTATTTACAGACTTGATATTTGAGAATAAAGAATTGTTTTGTGCAGATAGCTGTGGCCCGTGTGGTTCTTTTCCCCTTTTCTGCCTCTTGTGATTCTAATTTCTTCTCCTTCTTTGGGCTTTTTCTTTTTTGCTTCCGGGTTCGGCATCATATTTTCCCTCTCTTTCTTCTTCCTTTAGCTTTATAAATCTTCTCCTTCTTTGTGCTACTTCTTTTCTGCTTCTCTTCTTTCCGCTATTTCTATTCTCTTCTTTGTGCCCCCACATCACATTCTATGTGCAGTTGAGCACCATAATAAAGCATTGTGGAAAATAATTATAAGAGTGATTGTAGTAGATTATGTTAGAATTTCCTAAATGTTGTAGGATTGAAGGCAAGGGAAACGGAATCTTCCAAAACCATCAACTTATTACTGACTTTGAATCAATTTCTAAAGAGAACAAAAAGAAATTAGCTGATGGTGCATTTGGTGAAGTTCTAAAAGCAGCCTAGGTAACAATATTACTTTTTTGCTTTGTTTTTTGTTTTTTGTATTTTGATTTCATTATACAGTTTGCATAACTTGTAAATGTTTTTTGGGTATGATTGTGAAATTTAGGGAGTAATTGTTTTGCCTCCATGGGTTGCACTTGCTGCCCGTCCAAGACCTGGTGTTTGGGAGTACATCAGAGTGAATGTCCATGCCCTCGTCATTGAAGAGCTGCAAGTAGCCGAGTACCTGCACTTCTAAGGAGGAACTTGTTGACAGAGGGTAATTTTGTTTCTGATTTGTTGATTTGTTTGCTTATATTTACTAATTTCTGTATCTTGACAATGTTTTTTGCACTTGCTGCAGCTCCAATGATAACTTTGTGCTTGAGTTGGATTTTGAGCCATTCAATGCATCATTTCCCCATCCAGCTCTTTCAAAGTCCATTGGAAATGGTGTGGAATTCCTTAACCGCTACCTTTCTGCAAAGCTCTTTCATGACAAGGAGAGCATGCACCCACTGCTTCAATTTCTCCGAGTCCACTGTCACAAGGGCAAGGTAGATTTTTTTTTTCTCTATAGGCTCTTAGATCTGTTGAATTATTAGGATATCAAAATATTCTTTACCAATGAATTAATTTAGATCAGTGACTTAATATTCTGTTAACTAATTTGGTATATCTCCGCAGAACTTGAATTCTCTTCAATAATTGCATTTTCAAAGTTTGACAATATTATATAAATAAGGGAAATCATAATCAGAACGGAACCAAATTGGAACCGATTAATAGGGTATCATATTTAATTGAGTAGACTCCGATTTCACTTAGTTAAAAACCGATTTTTTCCAGATAGGTTACGGTTCTATGCGAAATCGGAACCGGTTTTGCTCGCCCCTAATTAGTACAGAGAGAGGGATTACACTGCAGAAAATACTGCCGACAAGCTTCTATACAAACTGCTAGTATAAAAATATGACGTATATGACTCAGAGCACGAAGGCTTTCGCCATGTACGCAACCTTATCCTTGCAATTCCAAGATTCGAAACCCCCTACGCCAGGTCACTTAATATAAAAAGGAATGTGCACATCATTAATAGTTTTAGAAAGCACAATCTAAAATTTCACCAACCAACCTTTCAGTACTTCATTTAGAAAAGAAAAAAAAAAACAACCTTTCAGTTCTTGAAAGAACATTTATATCAGATGTAGATATTAGATTAGACTACATGAAAACCTGAAAGCCCTTAACATCATCCATTCTTAAGATCTCCATCTTGAGGTCTCAATTAATGGAAATATTTCAGTTAGCATCTCTCAAAAATCTTGTAGAGCTTCTCCAATGACGCTACCTGGAGAAAGAAGGGATCATGAATCAATTTCACAGCGACAAACAAGGCCAAAGTTATGTTAAAGCCGTCACCCATCCTCAGTCGGGCAGATAAGTGCAAAACTAAAATAAATTCGACTCTCTCCTATCCTATGTTGTATAACCTGACCAGATAACCTGATATTACCCTAATAATAGGAATATTAAGATAAAACAATAATAGAATGGGAACCTAAAGGAGAAACTCTGTGATAGCAAGTTTCCCAGTACGGCAAACTTGACGTACCTTATTGAACTGGTTGGAGTCCAATCAAATGTAGATAAAGAGAAAAGAGAAAAGAAATGCAATGCAATGAAAATAAGAAACCATTTCTAGGATAGAAAAACACCAAAAAGAAAAATGAGCAGCAAATCAACATCTTACCTTAACAAAGGTTCCATTTGTAGCCATGGAAGTTAGTGGCTTGAGAAAGAGTCTCATGGCCGGAAATAAGACATGCTGGATTGACCATTCACGCTGAGCCCATGCAGCCTCTGCCTCTGTAAGTAGTTGATGCTCCATCTCATCCTCAATTTCCATATTATCAACTATGACAAACAAGCAGCAGTTAAGTCGAAAATGCAGTGTGTACTGGTCAAATGTCTGAGAAGGGGGCAGGTATAAAGTAACGTTATTGTCAGGGCAACGTGTCAATCTTCCAAAATATAAAAAATATATATTAACAAAATATATTCCACCAGGTGGAAAAAAAAAAAATGTACAAGATTGGTATGACAGTAGAGATGGATGATATTTCAAACAATCACGTAGCACAGGGATACATTGGACTTGCACACCTAGGATCAAGTGTTCAACATTTAATTATCTAGTCCCATAGCTTATCCTCAAAATTTTTAAAAAAAAAAAAGAAAAGAAAAAAAAAAAAAAAAGAAAATGGTCTAAGAGGAACCGGAAAGGATTTACCACAAAGAAAAAAAGATATACTATAAAACCCTCTTGTTCGATATATTAAAGATGAAAAGAAAAAATTCCCAATCCAATTGGAATGACCATATTTAATATTGTTGGTGCTAATATGGTTTTCTAACTTTTCTTCCTGATTCTGATTTGCATACTCTAGTTAGATGTTAAGATGTGAAATTACAGACACTCAAAGCATCATAAACTGTCACATGAATGTAACTGAGACAAACATTAAGTTGGTGAAATGACTTAATATCAACAAAAGGTCCGGGAGCCTAGGCGCGCGCCTCAAGGCGCAAGGAGCGCCTGAGGAATGTGAGGCGCATATTTGTATATATAATTTTTCAATTAGAAAGAGGAACATGTATATTCTTCTAATCATTTTGTTTTGAGTATTTTTTAATATTTTGACCAAATTATGAAAAAACATTTATAAAATATTGCACTCAATTAAATTTATATACATCACTATTTTCATAACGTAGTTGCTATAATAACTAAGATATTAATATTTACTTATATTGTCTTATGTACAATTTTGTTATTGGATAGTATAATCTTTTGGTTAAAATTATGTCCCCAATAATTATAAATGTATGATCTATTATTAATTATTATTGCAAACATTTGTATTTTACAAAATATAAATTGTTCTTATAATTTTTAACGATCCCAACAAATTATCTAAGAGCAATGTCAAAAGTAAATAAATTAAGTTAAATTACGAGATTTATTGTTATTTTTCTTCTTCTTTTTAACTCTCTCTGCCGGAAAAAAACTAAAAACAGTAAAAAAAGTGAGCTTCAATCAACGAAATCGGGACAAAAATCAAGATTTTTGGCATCAGGCGTCTAAGGCACGCCTCACTCATTGGCATCAGGCGCGCGTCTCATCGACTAGGCGAGCGCCTGATACACGTTGCCTCGCCTGGACACCCTCTAGGCGCAATGGTTGGCGCCTCTACCTAGGCGCGCATTTGATAACACTGATACAAAGACTTCCCAGGAGTAACAGCTATACCTGCATCATTGGAGGACATTTCTACATCTTCAGCATTCTTAACAGGCTTTATCTTTTTGTAACACTGCAGACCTTCACCTAAAGGATTGGGCAACAGCGGAGGATGCATGGCATAGAAGTTACCAAGGGCAGCGGCAATTGTTTGAAAACAACTTTTTTCATCCTCCCAGTCAACCTACAACAATTAGCAAAAATTACATTTTGCATCAATTAAGTTCTTGTGTCAAAAGAACTGTGACTGTAACATTTGTGTATAGACATATAATGGCTTTCTCATTACGCTTGCGTGTTTAAATTACAATAAAAGATAAAAACAGTTTCTTCCAGCAGTTGTACGGTAAAATAAGCAGATAAAAAGGCTTTGCTTGTGAACATTTTATAGAATCTTGACAGTAAAATAACATTTTGAGAATTATCATACGGATAAATCAAGGTCATCACATCAATCAATAGCAATATACTAAATGGAAAGCTTCTTAGCAAGTGCATATCAATTAAATGTTTGAACCTACATCATTGCCCAGACAAAGTACAAATTCAGGAACTCGATCCATGTCAGGAGTGTACTGGTCAAGTATCACAGGAAGCCTAGCCAAATTTCCTTGTGTGTCAATTTTGATACAGAAATACTCCTCCAGGATTTCAGCCTTTTGCTTGAGCAGCTCTGTGTTCATCTATAGAAGGATCAAAAGAGACATGAGTCACATTGTTTGGACAAAATTGAATAATTGAAAGCTCTTCTGTTCCAACATCAAGTTCTTCTCATGTACATAATACTAATCAAGAATACAACAAACAATGAAAATTTTCATTTGACAGAAGAATAGACTCAAAATTATTTGCTCCAAAAGAAATTTCATAGCGCTCAATAAACTTTGTATAATAAACAGTAACAGGGACAGAAGAAAATGAAAACTAATGCTATGAAATCAATGTAAAAAAGAAGATTACTTCTACTATCTTCTCTTTCAGGTCATCATTCTCACTGTTTTCTGGATCCAAGTCCTCCTCTTTGAGAGCCAACATAATCAACTCTGGCAAAGGTGCTGGGTCGCTTAGCTGTATAGCATTAAAATGGGCAAACCGTCGCAGAACTAGCTGATACATCAGTTCTTTGCTGTAAGAACAATTTCAAGCAAGTTATAGAACTAGTCATGCATACAAGGACAGCTGAGAAGAATCAGCGGCCTGGTGCCTATAACAAACTTGAAATAGTTGCAGTTGAACCGAAAAAAAATGAGATAAGGGTATTATATTTTGCTCCACCACTAGTTATTCCAGAGACTACAGAGAACACATGGACAAGCTACAGCTGTGAGCAGTGATGTTTAAAGAGGATGATAAAAAAATGAGAGAGAGAGAGAGAGCGGTTAGGCGCGTTGCCTACACCCAAATCGGTGGTGGTAGCACGCGCGGTGTTAGGCAGAGTGAAATCAGCGCCTAGGCACGTTACAAGTCGCCTAACACCGCCACACGCACAGTCGGTTTTTTTTTTTTCACTCCACAAAACGTCGCATTGGTCTCCCCCAAAACAGCACCGTTTTGGATCCCAATATATTAAAATAATAATAATAATAACAGTTGCTATTTCAATTTGCAATCATAGCCACTGTTTCTTCTCTATTTCTCCCTCCCTCTCTCATGAACTCTCTCAACAAAATCAAGTAAGTGTTATTTTTTTTCCAATTATCTGTCATTTTAAATGTTAATGGATTCATGCAAAATATTTATAATCACTTAAACACACACAAAACCTAAGTATAAATCCTAAATGGGGTATCCACAAAATTCTTTAAACATAAACCCTAATTTTTTATAAACCCTAAAATCCTTTAATTTTTGTTGTTTTCTTATCCTATTGATCATATACAAACCTTCCCCATCACTCAAACAACATTTCTATAGGATCAATTTGTCAAAATTTTAACAAATCCGAAAACCTCAAATTGTCCTAAAACCCTAATTCCGAAAATTCAATTACATTTTAAATTTAGGATGTATCATTAGTGTCTTAATGGTTAATTGATTGATTTCATTAATATTATACATGAAATTTATGATTTAAAATTATTAATTATGTTAGGATTTACATTTATGGTATTTTAAATTTTTTTTTTTTTAATTACTATTTCTAGTACATGGCTTCAACGGGTGATTCTTCAGTAGCCTCTAATGTGATCTCTAATTTCGTACTTAAATGGAAATCAAATGATGTTGGATGGGAGTATGGGGCTTTAGTGGGTTCAAACAACTTTGAAAAAAATTTTTTTTTTTTTTTTTTGAAAAGTAACTTCGATAAAGTTAAATGTAAGTTATGTGGCAAAGTTTTTTTCCGAAGGAGTTTATGGAATGAAAGAATATATTACACATATATCGGGAGAAGAATATGAAATTGGATTTATTGCTAGCAAAAGATGCTAGTATTGCACAAGGATGAATTATTGAGGATGGTGATTGGTGATGATGAGATAGAGCCTCGGATCGGGACTTAGTTGCAATGTTGATGTGAATCAAGGACCGCCCAGAAGATTGATCCATTGCATGTTCCAGAAAGGCCAATCACGAGGCAACGAGCTAAGAGGATCAAGGAAGCAATGCAAGGTCTAGTCCTGAAGACCTTAGCCGAACCATGCAACACTTGGAACATAATCTTTTCAAATTGACTTATTAGAAGCGGGTCAAAGCTACATTCATCTGACCCAGTTATTTGAAGACATTTAATTTAATGTTTTAATTTATTTATTAGGCTAGGCTAAATTAGGACTCGGGCTTAAGGTTTATTAGAATGGTGTGAGGATTTTAAATCTTAATTAGATAAGGACTTTTGTTTTACTTTCCTATTTAGATTTTGAATCTTTGTTAAATTGGGATTTTATTTTAGTTTCCTATTTGGATTAGGGTTCCTAAGACTTATTATATAAATGGGTCTTATGCAATAAAAAAAAATCAGATTTTTGAGATTAAAAAAATTATTGTGAAAAAAAGTGTGAATTTCTCTTATTCATTGAATTGAACACCAGACTTATCAAAGAAATCGCTTCATTTATGGCGTCTAACTGCAAGCAAGGTTTCTTTCTTGATTCTGAAAGAGTTTTCAAGGGCAGGTTCTTTGAGGGTTGTAGAGAAGAATAGGTTTTGTATTTACTTAATGAAAAACTTTACAAGACATAACTTTATATAGCTATAAGAATACAATAAATTAGCTTCCCAACTAATTCTAACAATAAATACTAATTAGCTTCCCAACTAATTCCAACACCCAACTAATTCCAACACTCTCCCTCAAGCTGAAGCATACATGTTATATGCACCAAGCATGTTACAGATGAAATCAATACGGGGACCGCGAAGAGACTTAGTAAGGACATCTGCTAATTGACCGTCTGAGTTGACAAACAATACATCCTGACAAAATTCTCTCTGATAAAGTGACAATTCAGTTCTATATGTTTGGTCCTCTCGTGAAACACAGGATTGTAGGCGATATGTAATGCTGCCTGGTTGTCACAGATTAGTTTCATTTGTGCTCCTCCTCCAAACTTTAATTATTGCAGTAACTGTTTCAATCATACCAGCTTGCATGTTACTAAGGTCATAGCTCTATATTCTGTCTTTGCACAAGACCTGGCAACAACTTGCTTCTTACTCTTCCAGGATATGAGATTACCTCCAATCAGAACACAATAACCTGTTGTAGAGTGTTTATCTAACGGAGAACCCGCCCAATCTGCATCAGAATAACCAATAACATGAGTATGTCCCTTATCTTCATATAGTAGACCTTGGCCTGGTGTAACATATCTAAGAAAGCGTATAACAGCATCCCAATGACTCTTGCAAGGGGTTTGTAGAAACTGACTAACCACAGTTACAGCAAAAGAAATATCCGGTCGTGTGATGGTAAGGTAGTTTAGCTTCCCAACTAATATCCTGTATTATCCAGGATCATCCAACGGTTCTCCGATTAGCTTCCTATACTCTTTGGGATTCTCCAACGGCTCCCCCTCTTTTGGTAGGAGTTTAACATTGGGATCCATAGGTGTGTCCACCAGTCTGCAATCTAACATATCGGTCTCCTGAAGAACAACCAATGCATACTTCTCTAGGAAATAGCTACCCCAGAGTTAGATTGTGCTACCTCTATGCCAAGAAAGTACTTGAATCGTCTCAAATCCTTAGTCTGAAAATGATTAAATAGGTGTGTTTTTAGCTCCCGAAGACCCTCTTGATAACTTCCAGTGATGACAATATCATCCACATAAACTACTAAGTAGATGCATTTGCCATTGGAATGGCGATAGAAAACAAAGTGATCAGCTTCACTACGAGTCATACCAAAATCTGTAATTACAACACTGAACCTCCCAAACCAAGCACGAGGAGACTGTTTTAAACCATAAAGAGAACGGCGAAGCCGACATATCAAACCATACTCCCCCTGAGCAACAAAACTAGATGGTTGCTCCATATAGACTTCCTCCTGAAAATCACCATGGAGAAAGGCATTCTTGATGTCTAATTGATAAAAGGGCCAATGACGCATAGCCGCAATGGAGAGAAACAATCAGACAGATGCAATTTTGGCCACAAGAGAAAAAGTGTCACCATAGTCCAAACCAAATATTGTGTATAGCCCTTGACAACCAGACGAGCCTTAAGACGATCAATGTTCCCATCAGGACCAACCTTCACTGTATAAACCCACCGACAACCAACTACAGATATGTCAGACGGTAAAGGAACCAAATCCCATGTGCCACTAGAGTGTAGGGCGTCCATTTCATCAATCATCGCCTGCTTCCACCCGGGGTGGGATAGTGCCTCACTGAGCTTCTTAGGAATAGAAACAGAAGACAAGGTGGAAACAAAAGCATAATATGGAGCAGATAAACGATGATAACTCATAAATGTGTATATACGATGAGGATTGCGAGTGGAACGAATACATTTGCTAGTGGCAATAGGACCATGTAGGGCGGGCAGTTCCACAGTAGGGGTAGGAGCTGGAGCAGGGTGTGAGTCAGCCTGGAGAGGTGGGGGGCGAGGACGACGTTGGTAGACCTGAAGAGGACGAGGTGATGGGACTACCTCTGATGGACTATAGAATGGAACAGGAAGAACCTCGGGAGGGAGTGGAATGGGCGGTGTATCTGGAGAGAAAAATGGGGATGACTCAAAGAAGGTGACGTCGGCGGAAATGATGTAACGGTCAATAGTGGGAGAATAACAACGGTACCCTTTTTGAAGTCGAGAGTAACCCAAGAAGATCCATTTGATAGACTTAGCATCCAGTTTATCCCGGCCCGGTGTCAGCTTATGGACAAAGCAAACACAACCGAATATGCGAAGGGGTAAATGATGGAGAGGTTGAGTGGGAAATAGAATGGAGTGGGGAAGTTGATTTTGTAAACAGAGGAAGGCATACGATTTATTAAATAGCAAACTGTGAGAACAGCATCCCCCCAGAAACGAAAGGGCAAATGGTTGTGGAGTAAAAGGGTACGGGCCGAGTCGATGAGATGTCTGTTTTTACGTTTAGCGACACCATTCTGTTGGGGTGTGAGCACAGGAGGACTTATGAAGAATACCGAAGGAGGACATGAAGTTTTTGAACGGGGTAGAAAAATATCCACGAGCATTATCACTGCGTAATATGCGTATAGGAACACCGAATTGAGTTTGAATCTCGGCACAAAAGGCTTTAAAGGTCGAAAATAACTTAGAACGATCTTTAAGTAAGAAGAGTCAAGTGTTCCGAGAATGATCATCAATAAATGTAACAAAAAAGCGAAATCCCAAAACAGAGTTGACACGCCAGGGACCCCAAACATCAGAATGAACTAAATCAAATAGGGACGCAACCCGATTATTGATACGCTTGGGAAACTTAGTACGAGTTTGTTTGCCAAGTTGACACGAATCACAATAAAAGGAAGATAAAGCAGAAAGATGCGGAGCTAGCTTCTGGAGCTTGGACAGATTGGGGTGACCCAACCGACAATGAACGACTTGGGCATAATCAGAAGAAGTGCAAGCAACGGAATGTAGTGACCTTGAAAGGTGATAGAGGCCTTGTGACTCACGTCCTGTACCAATCATCCATCCCGTACTCTGGTCTTACACGATAACAGAATTATTAAGAAAAGTGACAGAGTAATTAAGATCATGAGTAAGTTTGCTAATGGAAATAAGATTAAAAGGACAACCAGGTACACATAAAGAACAAAGGTCAATGGTAAGGAAGGAACATGAGAAGCTCGCTCGATACCTTTAGCAACAGTTTTAGAGCCATTAGCAAGGGTAAACATAGGGAGAGAATCCGAACCGTTTAAAGAGGAGAAATGGTGTGGATTACCAGAAATATGATCGGAGGCTCCGGAATCAATAACCCAGGGGCCGAGAGGAGAGGATTGAGTGAGGCAGGCCACAGAATTATCAGTGTGGGCAACAGAAGCAGACGATGGTTGCTGAGAGGCCTGATACTGAAGGAAAGCAGCATAATCCGGGCTAGATAAGGTAACTTGCTGAGATGAGTGCTCGGAAGAAACAGGAGAGGCAGTACCGTCAACTTGAGCAACCTTGGCAGTAGAGGGACGAGGGGGTTTGTCATGAAGCTGATAGCAACGCTCTCGGGTGTGACCAACCTTATGACAGTAACTACATTTGGGACGCACTCCTCGGTGAATATGGGATTCACGATTGCCCGTGGAACTGCCATGTGCTGCAAATATAGAAGGCTCTGTGGAGTGGGACTCATAGTCAATGACGGAAGTGGAGGAGACTCGAAAAAGTCGAGCAAAAACAATTTCCAGAGAGGGGATAGTAGCACTAGCCAAAATCTGATCACGAACGGGCTGAAGCTCAGATCCACTCCCAATCAAAGTTAACACCATAAAGAACTGTTCTCGCTGGCATTCTTGTTCAGCAATAGTAGTGGTAATTGGCAAGATAGGATTGAAATTCTTTCGCAATGATTCAATTCGACCAATATACTCAGACATATCCAGATCACGCTGATTCAAGTGAAACATATTGGACACAACATTATAAAATCTCTATATATCATTAGTATACAAAGCGGTAGCCTTACTCCATAACTTGTGGCAAGTCTTATAGGGTCGAAACATGACGAAGTTTAGAATCAATGGACTGCCATAAGAGATTACATAATTGAGCATCAAGCTTTCTCCAAGACCGGCGCTCGGCCTCAGGTATACAATCCTCACTGGAGGTTAAATGATCTTCACACCCTTGCCCCATAAACCATAATAATTCAACCAAAGCCGACCAAGAAACATAATTCATAGAACCAAGTAACTTATCAGTTGTAATAACAGGAACCAGAAAGAGTTGGGACGAAGGAACCTAATTTAGGCAAAATCAGAGCACGGGGGTGAGTGTCGTCTTCCGGCGGGCGATCCATAAATAATATCGCGGAAAAAACTGAGTAGATCGACGCTCGGCGAAGGTAGATCGGTGACCTCTGAGGGCAGTGGTGGTGGTGGTTTGTGGAAAAAAAAGGTGCGGAATGGGTGGTGGGTAAATCTAAGGTTCCGAGGATATTTTGAGAAAAACAGTGAGATAGACACGCCAAAAGAGGAGACCGACGACGAAAGTGAGACCAGCGGTTGACAAGAAGTCGGAGGATGCCGGAGGTGTCGTCTGACGCGCGACGGAACAGTAACGTCGGTGGTGGCAGTGGCGGTGGTATCACCAGAAAAAAAAAAAAAAAAAAAAAAAAAAAAAAAAAAAAAAAAACCCTAGGATCAACCTACTAATACCATGTAGAGAAAAACTTTACAAAGCATACCTTTATATAGATATAAGAGTACAATCAATTAGCTTCCCCACTAATTCTAACAATAAATACTAATTAGCTTCCCAACTTATTCCAACAACTAATTCCAACACCCAACTAATTCCAACAAGGGTCTAATCCGATCTTGGAAGGGGTTTTGACGTTTTGTTTCTACAAAATCGTGATTCACGGTTCTCGGGGTTCGCTCAATTACGTGGGGTTGCCTAGGACCCAATCCTATGGTGGTTTCCGTCAAATGTGGTTGGAGAAGCGTCTTGGGCGGGTGAAATGATGGAACCTCAGCAAAGTTCTAGAAATGTTGACTTAAGAGTACTAGATGAAGATGATTTTGATTCAGACGAAGAAATGGAGGAGGATATCGAGTTTGAATCCAATGAAGAGCACGTACATGAAGGATGTGGAGAAGAAGAATTGAAAACTTAGTAGTATTATAAAAATTAGAAACTTGCAAGTTTCTTTAATTGTTGTTTTTTGGATTTTGAATTTGAGTTTTAATTGTGGACTTAACTTTTTAGTTGTTAATTTTTGATTTTATTACATTCTAGTTGAATTTGCATGATTTGGATGATTTATTAATTTGGAAAATATTAGGTTTTATCAGTCTACCGAGGAATTTCCTAGGCCCCGCCTAGACGCCAGGCCCCCACCCGACTAGTGCCTATTGCGTTTTAGAACACTGCTCAAAGCTAACAAACCAAATTGGTAATCAAACTCAAAGAAGTGGTCAAAGGTAAAAGCTATTCAAAAAGCATTTTTGAACCTTCATCACTTTAAACAAATTTAGCATTTAGATAAGCTAAAAATTCAAAATCTTGGCCAGAACTTCCAATCATGCATTTATCAGCTCTTAAAACCACATCTGCAGAAGCCAAACCTTAGACTCACTACATTAACAAGGTAGAGATGAGTGTTGTGCTGAAGCAATGCATAAATATCATCGGCCATTCCAATATATGTGCACTGTCTTACAATGTCCAGCAGACCTACATATATTAAAGAAATTGTATGAAAGATCTGCCCAACTCCAAGAAAGCTTTTGATAGTCAACAACAACAAACTTGATCAGCATCTTACCAGAATGACAATTGCGATCTACATCATCAATAAGTTCCTGAATACTAGTAAGATCTGCAGTTTCGTTTTGGTTTCTTCTTTGCTTAATAGAAGACCTACAATTGTATTTTTTAATATGAAAGATAAGAGAATCAAGATTGGTATTCTCACAAGACATAGCATTAATATTGATGGCCGTTCTCACAAATTAATTAAAACATATATAGATAAACTTATGTGTGGTGAAGCAATCAAGCAAACCCAAATTCAGAACTTCTAAGAAACATCAGAAAAGAGGTAAAAAGCTAAATATCCCACATCATGTAGCAGGTCTCAACAAATGTGACAAATACAAATTGTAAAAAACATTTCACCAATTTATCGTACAAGAATGAAAATATTATTGGTTCCTGAGAAGAACTAGATACTTTCGCAATTTTCAACAGCTAAAACTCCTTCCTACCTCTCTTTCTCCTCTCATCATGCTTTAAGCAATAATAAAGTATATGCAGACTATACCACAAAAAGATTGGTGTTTGCCATCCTATGGCAGCCACCAACTTGAAAGATCAACAAATCCATCAGCTCACAATCATGCCCATTGGGCCCCTGTACTAACAGGCTTGATTCCGCATTTCCACAGTCTAATTCTCCCTCTCAACCACTCTTTCTTCATTATACTTAAATAATAACACATAGACATGTTGTCCCACCGCAACGAGATTGGTCTTCTGTCTTCTTGTGGGCAGTCATTCTCTCCCCCTCTTTCATTCTCTCCCCCTCTTTCTTACTTTCCATTTTAAGAAATAATCAGACAGAGATACATTGATCATACCACAAAGTGTTCTGTCTTCCTATGGAGTATGGACAGCCACCAAAGAGACAATAAAAGAAAAACGAGTGGGACTGTGGAAGTGATAAAATTCTCTCTAAATATCTGTCAAAGCATTCAAATGTAATTATTGAAAAGGGAAGCTGCAAGTCAATAGCCATGTCTTGCAGTTTTCCTTAACATTTATACTACTAAAAACCAAAGCGGGATGGATCAATAGTAAGTCGTTGTCGTCGTCAACAGTACAACTTTAATTGTATAATGGTAGGAGGTAGTAGTTAGGAAAGTGTATGGCCTTTGGAGAAATATCAGACCATTCAATTCACGTGTGGAACAAACATCTATGCTCATGGAAAGTGGAAACCCTTTCAAAGCAATCATGCATGATCTAAGAATATAAGAAAAAAAGAGGAAAATATCAAAGGGAACAGTAAAATACAATAATTCTGTACTAGACGAGCACAAGGCTAACATAAAATTAAAGAAGTTATTGTCAAAACTCACTATTTCTACACCCAATCTAACCTTGATGCAATTACTTTGACGGTGAAGTTAATAATTCATTTATAAAAATCAAAAGAACAATTATTCCCCTTAGAAAAGTTCAACAACTGATGCGGGTTGTTGAGTGATGCCCAAGAGATTTTCAAACACATTAGAGAAGCACTCGCGCAGCACAGCAAATTAAATATGGATCATACCTGACAGCACTTAAATTAGGACCACCTGCAAGAGATGTTCGAGGTTGCTTTGAACATAGGCATGCAATCTTCCGGCTGGATCTGATGAATCTGTTCTCACCATTTTGTGCATAGGAACCTTTTGCAATTTTGACCCTATTGAAAATAACATATTTGAGTCAGAAGAAACAATCCAACATAATGGGCAAGTATACCCACAAGAGTTTTCAAATGAATATGATGGTAAATGTTGTATTACAGGGAGTAACAACTAACAAACACCCATAATACCCGCATTTTTATTAACATAAGCAGAGGTCAGATTGTGATCAAAATAAATCAGACACCCTCTTCTCTCTGTCCTTTGGTGGCCTAATATCCAACAATGAATTAGAGCCCCACAAATTGATATTCACCCTCTTTTCTTTAG